>VWZP01009952.1:5016-20860 GCA_013396995.1 Dicaeum eximium
ACTGAAAAGTGGGGGGGGAAAGGACCCAAAACAGAGGACAAAGGGTATCATGGGATCTCCTGGGATGTCTCAGGATATCACAGGGTGTCATAGCTTGTCACCCTGCGCGACATGGTGACGCCCTGCAGGACATGGCCCACAGACCTTGGGGACTTTGGCCCTGCCAGGGGCAGGGGACAGGAACATAGGAGGAGGAATGGGAAAACACGGGAGGGGACAGGGACACATACGGGAGATGGGGACAGGGACTCACAGGGGGGACAGGAACACATGGAGCAGGACAGGGACACACAGGTGTGACAGGGAGACAGTGGGGGATGGGGATATGCAGTGGGGGGGGGACATGATGCCACCAGGACACACATCAGGGCACACATCAGGGCACAATGTCACCACACCTGTAGGGACGCTGCCACCAGGATGCCTCTTGTGACACCCAGCATGTGGCCATGTGACTCCATGGGTGACACTGACCCTTGCCCTGTCCCTAGCGGTGATTGGGGTCCCTAGAACATGGTAGCCCTAGGACACCCTGGCAGCTGTCACTCGCTTCCGGGCCACTTGTCACAGCTGAACAAGTTCCCTGTCCTGCCCTGGTGGGTGGTGACATTCAGCTGGGACACTGCGGTGGTGACAGTGCGGATGTGGTGGCAGGAACTGCACTGGGCAGTGTCGGATTTTAGCCCTTTTCTGATCCAGAGATGGGGCAACTGAGAGGTGTTTCAAAAACCTTTTATTCCATTTTTCAGTCTAATATGAAGGGTGAGACAATACAGATGTTACATTTCACGCCATCACAATCAGAAGCCATCCATTTCCTAATTACAAGACACTTAGAAGCATTTCTTGGCCTATCAGCTTTTTGCCACACCATGCTGTAGATGCCTTAAAGCCAATCATCTATAACTACCCCTTGTGGGTCCTGTTACAAGGCATCTTTCATAGCTCTATTTCTCCAAAGTATCTAGTTGTATTTGCAAGGCCATCCTTCAAAACTTTTTTCTAGCTCCATTTCTCTCTCAACAGTATCTGTACTATTCCATGGCATTTCTAAGTCAACATTTCTTGCCTCAAAGTTTGCACAGAGATCCATACTGTGCGAGCATTCTGTCAGGCCCTGAGAGCTTTCTACAAATCCATTTCCCACAGGCCAGCGCTTCGCCATGGCCAAGATGAAGGTGCTGCTGGCACTGTGGTGGCACAGGTGGTAGCATTGATGCTTTCCCAGTTCATGTTTCCATTCATGTTCCCATCCATGTTCCCCATCCATGTCCATGTCCCTCCATGTCACTCTCCCTGTCTGTGTCCTCCCATGTCCCCATCCATGTTCCCCATGTCCCCATCCATGTCCTCACCCAGGGCTGTGTCCGCACATGTCACCATCCATGTCTGTGTCCCCCATGTCTCCATCTATGTTCCCCTTGCCCCCATCCATTTCCATGTCCCCTCATGTCCATGTCCAATGTCCCCATCCATGGCTGTGCCCTCAGCCACATCCATGTTCCCCCAGGTCCCCATCCATGGCCATGTTCCCATTCACAGCTATGCCCACTATGTCATTGTCCCCGACATGCCCCCATCCATGTCCATGTACCCACATGTCACCATCAATGTCCATGTCTGTAAAAGTTGGTTGGAAGATCCCTCATCTGCCTCACGATCATCGCCAAAGACAGAGACTGAAACCCTGAAAACCTCAAAAGGACTTTGCACAGGAGTCCTGGCCTGGCTGAGGTGGGATGTTTGCCAGGTGTTTCCTGCAGGTGTGCCCACTAGGAACTGGTATGCTTTTCTGAGGAATTTAGTGCAGGTCACAGTGGACGGCACTGCTCTTGCTGCCAAGGTGGGCAAGGGCTGTGCTGAAAGTGAAAAGGAATGGCCTTTCTTGTACACTTGTCCTGTTCCCGTTCTCCAGAGCAACGGGCCTCACAACAATGGCTGCAGATGTCCCCCACCTCTTGGCCAGTCGCCGCCTGCTTTTGCAAAGGACTGTAAAGGGACTTTCTAAATTAACTGTTTTTGAGATCTCCCCATGGAAAGGAGACTGATCTATAGGCAGAGGACCAGGAGGACCTCATCTCATCTGTTAGTAGCTGTTCCCCCTTCTCTTTCTTCCTCTCTATCATTTTTCTTGGTATCACTTTGTTTCCTTTATCTCTCTCTCACTCTCTCTCCTCTATTGCATAACTGTGTTGTGGGCACTCAATAAAGGTGCATTTTTTTGATTAAAACTTAAATCCCCTGCTGTGACTTTTGCACTCTGAGATCAATAAACAAACCATCACGACACCTGCTGGTATTAGTGGATCGTGACAATCTCACACCATGTCCCCATCCTTGTCCAAGTCCCCATATGTCACCATCAATGTCCATGTGTCCCCATGTCCCCATCCATGCCTTAATTCAATGTCTTTACTTCTACCCCAATTTCAAGGCTTTCAAAGGGATGAACAGAAACCTTTTCACTTCAAGGCCAAAACAAAAGGATTTACGTGTCCCTGCCGGCAGAGCATCCACGTGCTTGGGTGGGTGGGAAGAACCTTTTCCAGAGGGGTCTCCACCTCAGTGTCTCCAAAATTGTGGGTTTTCCCCCAGTCTGTCCCCATTTGGCTGTGGAAGATGGGCCAGAGACAATTAGAACGATGGGTTAATGTTGGAGATAACCTTTGAGGCCATTCAGTGTTGATGCCACCAGAAGACGCAAAAAGTGAGATTTTTCTGGGACAAGAAGTCAACAAATCTGGCCTCCACAATGGATTTCTGATGTTGGTCTGTGGATGTATCCAGGTGCCCACAGAGAGCCAGGAGGATGTGGAGCCCTCAGCCAGGTGTCTTCCCAACACGGATCACCGGGGCTCTGCCCACTGAGGGTCACTGGGAATCATCCAGCGCGGTTCCTCCTGTGGGGGATGGAGCTGGAACAGCACATGAAGCTCTTCCTGCACTCGGGGTACTCACAGGGCTACCCTTAGTGGTGCCTCCGTTGGTGTTGGGTCAAGGTAGAGCTCTGTGAGAAGCTCTTCCCACACTGGGGACACTTGTAGGGCCTCTCCCGAGTGTGGATGCGCCGGTGCTTGACAAGGTCAGAGTTTTGCCTGAAGCCCTTCCTGCAGTCGGGGCAGTGGAAGGGCCTCTCCTCTGTGTGAATCCGCTGGTGCAGGAGCAGATGGGAGCTGGTGTGAAACCTCTTCTTGCATTTATCACACTCGTAGGGCCTCTCCCCAGTGTGGCTCCTGTGGTGGACAGTCAACTCAGAGCTTGACCTGAAGCACTTCCCGCAGTCCCCACACTTGTAGGGCCATTCTCCTGTGTGGATTCCCATGTGGCGGATCAGGTGGCAGCTCTTGCTGAAGCTCTTCTCACACTGCCCACACTTGTAGGGCCTTTCCCCGGTGTGGATCCTCTGGTGGAGAGTCAGTTCGGAGCTTGTCCTGAAGCTCGTCAGACACTCCCCACACTCATAGGGCCGTTCCCCCGTGTGGCTCCTCTGGTGGGCAGTCAGGGTGGAGCTCTGGCTGAAGCTCTTCCCACACTGGGGACACTCGTAGGGCCTCTCCCCGGTGTGGATGCGCCGATGGATGACAAGGGTGGAGTTGTGCTTGAAGCTCCTCCCACAGTCGGGGCAGCAGAAGGGCCTCTCCTCTGTGTGTGTCCGCTGATGCCTGAGGAGAGTGGAACTGGTGTAAAACCTCTTCCTGCATTTATCACACTCATACGGCCTTGCCCGTGTGTGGATTCTCCAGTGGTGGATCAGGCTGGAACTCTGGCTGAAGCTCTTCCCACATTCCAAGCACTTGTTAGGCTTCTCCCCATCATGAAGCTGCTCAGGGACCCCCAGCTCTGAGCTCTGGCTGTATCTATGGTCACCTTCCCGGCCCAGGGTGGGACTTCCCTCTTCAGATCCCAGTGATCTGCACTTGCAGCCCCTCCTGGTGCAGGATCTCCAGCCCTTGTCCTCCCCGTTGGATTCCTGTGCCGTGGAGCCGCTCAAAACGGCCTCTTCCACGAGGCTCTGCTGCGGAGATTTGTCCTCCCTGGTCTCCGTGCCCAGCTCCTGCTCTGGGGGAGGAAGGACAAGGAGAGGATGGGATTTGGCTCCGTGCCACAGGGAAGGGCAAGGAGATCCCCGCAGCGCGTCCCCGGCAGGACGGCGTCGGCAGCGGGGCTGTCCTGCAGCCGGGGGCCGTGCTGGGCTGGGAGATGGAGCAGGAGAGAGGGGGAAAGGGGCACTGACTTCCTCCTCACCTGCCTGCGGCTCCCGGGCCATCCTCCCCTTCCTCGCAGCCTCCTCCTCCTGCATCGGGCCAAGGTTTGGGAAGGGGAAGTCCTGGTTTGGGTGAGAACAAGGGCCGAGCACATTGGGTTTGATAGTCCCACTGCCCCAGTGCACCGGGAGAAGTCAGCGCCCCTTTCAGCCTCGGGGTGGGCCGGACCCCATTTATCTCCAGTTACCCCCACCCCTCCAGGCTGCCGGGGGTGTCCTGGCTCCGGGATCGCCCCTCCGTGCTCTCCCCGCTCCGGGGCTTCCGCCTCCCCCTCGCTCTCCTGGGGATCCCCAAACCCGATATTGCCCCATCCCCGCCGGTACCGGGCGATCGCCACGTGGGACTCCCCAAGACCCCTCCAGGGACATTTCCAGCTTAGCTTTGGGCTCCTGGAAGATCCAAACATCCCCTGCCCAGCAAAAAAAGCGTCCCGGAGACACCCCGATGGATCTGGGGTGAACTTCACCTCCCCGCTCACCTGCGGGTTCCGCGGTAGGGGGGCGATGCTGCCGGAGCCGAGGAACCTGCGGCCTGAGCGGACGGGCGAGGGGAACCGCGTAACTCTGCTAATACTGCTGCTCTTCCTCCCGCTCCTCCTCCTCCTCCTCCTCGTGTCTCCCTCCTGTTCCTGCTCCTCCTCTTCCNGGGACTCCCCAAGACCCCTCCAGGGACATTTCCAGCTTAGCTTTGGGCTCTTGGAAGATCCAAACATCCCCTGCCCAGCAAAAAAAGCGTCCCGGAGACACCCCGATGGATCTGGGGTGAACTTCACCTCCCCGCTCACCTGCGGGTTCCGCGGTAGGGGGGCGATGCTGCCGGAGCCGAGGAACCTGCGGCCTGAGCGGACGGGCGAGGGGAACCGCGTAACTCTGCTAATACTGCTGCTCTTCCTCCCGCTCCTCCTCCTCCTCCTCCTCGTGTCTCCCTCCTGTTCCTGCTCCTCCTCTTCCTCCCGCTCCTGCCTCTCCTTTTCCTCCTCCTCCTCCTCTGTCCCTCCTCTTCCTCCCGCTGCTCCTCCGCTCCCAGCCCGGCCAGGGCAGTGCCGACACCCAAAAGCAGCCGCGCTCTGCTCTGAGCGGGTTCCAAAGCGGCCCCGCTCCGCGCGGCACTGCGAGCGATACTGGGAGCACTGGGAACGACAGGGAGAGCGCCGGGAGCGATGCTGGGAGCGGCGGGCAGGAACTGGGAGCGCTTTCCCTGCCTGTGCCGCTCTTACTGGGAGCACTGGGAGGGAACCGGGAGGAAACAGCGCCCGGACAGGGTTACAGCTGGCGGTGGGCAGGGGCAAACAGACAGGCGTGGTTATGCAAATACAGGAGCGATCGCGCGCTGGGATTGGTGGGCGGGAGCAGAGCGGGGTTTCCTCGGTCACGTGGGGGGCGGGGCCGGGGCGATGGCGGCGGTGTCCGGTGAGAGGGGACAGGGACCGGGAATGGGGACAGCGACCGGGAATGGGGACGGGGACAGGGAATGGGGAGAGGGACCGGGAATGGGACTGGGAATGGGGACAGGGACCGGGAATGGGACAGGGCTCGGGCATGGGACTGGGACCGGGAATGTAGGAATGGGAATGGGAACGGAACAGGGATGGGAACGGGACAAGGGGGACACGGACACAAGGGCGACACCGAGCCGGGGGTACACGGGCTAGGGGGTGACACCAGGACGAGGGGGACACCGAAACACGGGGGACAAGGACCAGGGGGTGACAACGAGCAGATGGCCTTTCTTCCCAAGCATGGGGTGACGCTGTTTTGGGGTGAAACATGGCAGCGTCACCATGGTGGGAACAGGGGCTGACAGGGGTGGTGGCTTTTGTCCACAAGCTGTGGCACCGTTTTGCGACAAAACACAGCAGTGTCACCATGATGGGACATGTGGTGACAGAGGTGGTGGCCTTTGTCCCCAAGCTGATCCTGTTCGAGCTTAGCAACCCCTGGTGGTGGCCTTCAAGCACCTGTTCCTCAAGGGCTCTGAGGATGGCACCAATGACACCCAGGCCATCTACACCCGCAGGGACCTCCTGGAGCACCTGGCCTTCATCCTCGAGAAGGTGGCACAGGGACACCAGTAGGGGTTGGGGACACCAGGAGGTGATTGCGGACACTGGGGTGATTTGGGGACACTGAGGCGCCCCATTGCTGCCCCCAGCGCTGCTGTCCCCTGTCCCTGCAGTAATGGCTGTGCTCAACAAGACCCTTGGCCCCCACATTTTGGGAACACAGAGATGTTTTGGGGTCATGGCGATATTTGGGGACATGGGGATGAATTGGGGCTGTCAAGGTGTCACGCCCAGTGCTGTGTCTCTGTCCCCGCAGTACCTGGCTGTCCCCAAAAAAAACTTTGGCCACCACACCTGTGGGTGGGGCATGGAGATGTTTTTGGGACACAGGTGTTTTGGGGTCATGGAGATATTTTGAGGGCATGGGATGGTTTGGCACTGAGGTGCCCCAGTGTCACCTCCAGTGTTGTCCCTGTCCCTGCAGTACCTGGCTTTCCCCAAGGAGACCCTGGGTCATTACACCTACAGTGGCACCAGCAGTGGCACCAGGCTCTGGCTGTGCCAGCACTTCTTCCTCTGGGGGGACATTGACCCCACAACAACACCTTCAATATCAACCCTAGGGTTGTCACCGGTGGGCACACTTGGGGTGTGGGGTATGAGGTGCAGGGTTGGGATCTGGGGTTTGGGTTTGGTGTGTGGGAGTTGGGGTTGAAGTTGGGATTTGGAGTTTGGGATAGTCCCAAGGGGTTTGGGGTTTGTGATGGTCCTAAGGAGTTTGGGGTTCTGGATTTGACATTTGGGGTTTGGGATGATCCCAGGGTGTTTGGGGTTTGAGATTTGGGGTTTGGGATGGTCTCAGGGAATTTGGGAGTTAGGATTTGAGGTTTGGGAGTTGGGTTGGTCTCATGGGATTTGGTATGGTCCCAGGGCATTTGGGATGGTCACAAGAGGTTTGGGAGTGGGGATTTGGGGTTGGGGTTTGGGTTTGCAGTGCAGGGTTTGGGATGGTCCCAGGGCATTTGGGAGTTGGAGTTTGGGATTTGGGATGGTCCTGGAGCATTCAGAATTGTCATGGGGCATTTGGGATTCAGGATTTGAGAAGTCCCAGTGTGGATATGCTCAGTTCAGTTGAAGAAAGAACAGAGATAACAGTTTGGGAAACTTAGAATTCTAGACTGCTGTTATGTCTTTCTGTAGCTGTTGTTTATAATAGCTAGCTACTGTCTGTAACAGTTGTCCTTCAAGGAATGATATTTCCAATTCACCAATGAAGTGAGAGATGATATTTTGTCTCCAATCATAATTCACCTTAGCGAAGCATGTTATAAAAGGCGCAGGATTTGTATTAAACGTCCCTTTTCGCCCTGCTACCTTCTGAGAGTTGGATTCTTTATTTCTCACACCTGGCTCAACAGTGACATCCCAGGGGCTTTGGGTGCTCGGTGTTCCCTGACCCCAATCCTGACCCCACAGAGTGCCTGGGGGTGCACCCTGGTGACCCCCGTCTGCCCGCGCTGAATGATACTGACGGCAACTTCATTCTCCAGTTCCACAGGTAAATCCCAAAAAGCCCCAAAATTCCTGAAAATCCCACCCAGGGGCATTTCTGATCCCTAAAATTCTGATGTGGGATTTGCGTTCACTTTTGTCAAGTTTCTGTGTGGGATTTTGGGGTGGAATTTTCCCTTTCCTAGGATTTTTTTGGCAGGGTTTTGTAGCCAAGTTTTCCCTTTCCCGTTGGTTTTTTGGGCATTTTGGGGCAGAATTTTTCCTTTTCTAGGGGTTTTTTTTTGGGTTTTGGGAACTCCTGGGGGATTTTTTGGGGATTTCAGGTGGAATTTTCCATCCCCATTGGTGGTTTTTTTCTGGGATTTTGGCATGGAATTTGTTCTTTGCTGGGTGTTGGTTTTGGAACTTGGGAACTCACAGCGTTGTTTTGGGATTTTGAGGCAGGTTTGTTTCCTTTCCTGTTGTTTTTTTTTGCGGATTTTGGGGCAGAATTTTCCTTTATCATTGGATTTTTTGGGGATTTTGAGGTGGAATTTTTCCTTTTTTGTCTCCTTAGGCTCATCAGTGTCACCGTGGAGTTCCAGCTCAAGGCCATGAACATCCAAACACTGCTGAACCACGAAATCCCTGACTGCTACACTATCAGTGTTGCCATGAGTGTCCCAAAGTGTCCACAGTGTCTCCCGAGTGTCCCCAAATATCCCAAAGTGTCCCCATCGTGTCCCTCTTGAGTGTCCCTCTGTGCCTCATCTGTCTCTCTCTGTCCCTCTGTCCCTTGGCTGTCCCCCAGTCCCTCTGCAGGTCCTGGGGGGCAGCCAACAAGTGCTGTGACAGTAATGGTGACAGTGATGGTATGGTGACATTGATAGCGCCAGTGACACTGACAATGATGGTGGCAGTGACAATGACAGTGACAGTGATGGTGACAATCATAGTGATAATGACAGTGACAGGACAGTGACAATTACAGTGATGGTGACAATGACAGTGGCAGTGATGGTGACAGTGACAATAACAGCAACAGTGAGGTGACAATGACAATGCCACCCTGTGTCCCCAGGTCACATTTGACATCCATGCCCGTAGCCGGTGCGTGCGGATCTGCCTGGACACCCATGCATCCATCCAGGAGTGCCACTACCCCTTGCTGCCCAGCAGAGGTGACAGTGGGTGACAACGGGGGACACTGGGACAGGGTGACAGGTGCCACACCACCACCATGCCCCAAGCGCAGGTGGGACCAGAGGCGTTTCCATTGTGCCCTGACCACACTTCCCCTCCCCACTCCCCCTGCACCTTTGGAACACCCCTGACCTCCCCTTTTCACCCTGGGGTGCCCCTCAGCGGGGGGGCCTGGTGGCACCGCAGCACCCCGTCCCTGTGCCATCCCCAAGGTGGCATCTGCGCTTTTTGTCACTGCCACCCACCAATTTGTCACCAGCGCCCCAAAGCGGGGGGTGGCCCACATCCTACGGGGGGAGGGGAGTGACAACATTTTTGCGGTCATCCCCCACCACTTCCACCCCCCCAGATCCCTCTGAGGATGCTGCGTGACCCTGCACCCCCTGCACTGCCCCGGCTGCAGCATCCCCTGAAGTGACTTCTGGGACTGTCCCCATCTCCCCTGGCCGTCCCCACGGTACCTGCACTGCGGCTTCCTCATGTGACTGGGCAAGAGTTTCAGTCACATCCTCACCTCCTCCTCCTCCTCTTNATGTTGGTGACAGCCGGGGGGACACAGTGGGTCACCTCTCAAAGGGACTGCAGGGTTATGGTGGCTCCTGGAGTTTCCCCGATGTGACAGCTGGGGGTCCCGGGATGCTGCGGACAACTTGGGTGGTGGGTGCTCATTTTGGGGTCTCCAGGTTGGTTCCAAAAGTCCCCTCCCATCACCGCAGTCACCCCCCATGAGGCATGAGCCCATGCCTCAGTTTCCCCCTCGCTCTGCAGGGATCACCCAGAGCCGATGTTCTGGAATTGGGTTTATTTTGAGGGTTTTTGGGGTTGGGGCTGCTGGGATCAGCTATTGGGCCAGTGGGGTGGGCCAGGGTGTGGCCTGGCTGGTTGTCATCTGGGCTGGGGGCTAGCTAGGCTGGGGGATGCAGGGCCAGGGGCTATCCAGACTAGTCCAGCTGGCATCCATGGCTCTGGTGTCCATCTGGACCAGGGTCCAACCTCTCCTGCCCCCGTCCATCCCAGGCTCCCTGGCTGGGGCCAATCCTCACTGCAGAATGGACAAGACCCATGGTCAGTCCCAAGATGAACCCAAAGCCCCTGCCACCAATCCCACCAGGCCACCCACCCTGAGCCTCAGTGCCACTGGTGTCCCCTGGAAGATGGGCCAGCTCTGGATCTCCTGGAAGAGGCGATCCACAGTCCCAGGCCAGGGACTCAAGAGCGTCCAGGATGGCAAGCATCCATGTGGTGCAGGGGAACAGCTGGGGACACAGGTGGGGAAACACCTGGGGGGACAGGGGGTGGAGGATCAGAGGGTGTAAGGGGGTGGGGAGAGTATTGGAGGAGGGGATACACACAAAATGTACCAAAAGCAAGAGGAGGGCTCCCAGATTTGGGGGAAAGAATGGAAAAGACAGAAAGAATCCAGACCAGGGGGAAAAAGATGCAAAATAGGGGGGAAGGGACCCAAAAGGGGGAAAAGATCCAAAAGAGAGGGAAAGGACCCAAATAACAGGGAAAGGACCAAAAATGGGGAGAGGGGGGTGTGGCTGACATCGCATTAACCAAAGGGATGGTACCACAATCAGGCTAAGAATGATTTATTGCTTAGGTAACATCAGTCTCAAAGGCGTGAGATTTACAAGACAGCAAGCAGTCAGCCATAGCCCAAGATGGTCACAGGTTCTTTGTTACAAGGCAATATCTAACTTTCTAATCCTATAGACAGTTTCCATGAGAGCTTGTTTTGATTTTCTGACCTATCACCTTTGCTTCTTTCTGCTGCAAGGAAGATACTTTTAACCAACAAGCTACTATTACATGTAGACACATATACCTCTATTATGTCTAAACTCTTAGCTTATTCTGTATAATCACATTACTACATTACTACACTATAAAACCCTTCATATTTTATCTAATACACTTTCTTACACTTACTCAAGGCATATTCTTACAACTATAGAAACATAAGTTTATGACTTTTTGATTCAATGTCTGTGCACCTTGCTTTCACATCAATCTAGGCTTCTTCTAAGGCTACAAATCAAACCCTCCTGAGTCTGTAAAGATTTCTAACTTTCAGATTCCCACGGGGGGGAAACCGAAAATCAGAGGACAAAGGGTATAGTGGCGTGTCACAGGGTATCAGTGGGTGTCGTGGCATGTCCTTATCTGTGCTGGAGTGGGCGCAGACAGCAGCAGGAGCAGCCGCAGGAACATCCTGAATGACATGCAACACCTTGAGGGACATGGGGACACCCTCCATGACATGGCCTGGGACCAGCTGGGGGCGGGGACATATGGAGGGGAGGGAACACCATGCCACCAGGGTACACATCAGGGAACAATGTTGCCACACCTGTGGGGACACTGCCACCAAGACGCCTCTGGTGACACCCACAGGTGACACTGACCCCACCTTGTCCCCAGGGGCGGTTGGGGCTCTCTGAGCATGGTGGCCCTGGGACACCTTGGTGGCTGTCACCTGCTTCTCACCAGCTGAACAAGTTCCCCATCCTACCCTGGTGGGGGGTGACATTCCTATTCATGTCCATGTAACCCCATGTCCCCATCCATGTCATTGTCCCCCATGTGTCCCCATCCATGCCTTAGTTCAACGCCTTTATTTTTACCCCAGTTTCAGAAGTTTCAAAGGGATGAACACAAAGCTTTTAGTTTCAAGGCCAAAACAAAAGGATTTACGTGTCCCTGCTGGCAGAGCATCCACGTGCTTGGGTGGATGGGAAGAACCTTTTTGGAGGGGTTTCTACCCTACTGTCTCCAAAATTGTGGGTTTGGCCCCAGTTTGTCCCCATTTGGCTGTGAAAGATCCCTGTGAGCCAGACAGAATTAAAAGGATGGATTTATGTTGAAAAATACTGTAAAGGCCATCTGGTGTTCCTTGATGCCACCAGAACAAGCAAAAGGAGGTTTTTCTGGGATCAGAAGTCAACAAATCTGCTCTCCAGAATGGATTTATGATGTTGGTCTGTGGATGTGTCTAGGTGCCCACAGGGAGCCAGGAGGATGTGGAACCCCCAGCCAGGTGTCTTCCCAACACAGATCACCAGCACCACGGATCACCGGGGCTCTGCCCACCGGGGGTCACTGAGGATCATCCAGCGTGGATCCTCCCGTGGGGGATGGAGCTGGAGCAGCGCAGGAAGCTCTTCCCGCACTCGGGGCACTCCCAGGGCTTCCCTCAGTGGTGCCTCCATTGGTGTTGGGTCAAGTGAGAGCTCTGTGAGTTCTTTCCAAACTCAGGACACTCATACGGCCTTTCCCCAATGTGGATGTGCTGGTGGCTGTTGAGGTGATAGTTGTGCCTGAAACCCTTCCTGCAGTCAAGGCAGCGGAAGGGCCTCTCCTTTGTGTGAATCCGCTGGTGTACAAGGAGATGGGAGCTGGTTTGAAACCTCTTCCTCCATTCATCACACTCGTAGGGCCTCTCCCCAGTGTGGCTCCTCTGGTGGACAATGAGGTTGGAGCTCTTCCTACACTGCCCACACTTTTAGGGCCATTCCCCTGGGTGGATTCTCCAATAGATGATCAGGAAGGATCCCTTGCTCAAGCTCTTCCCACATTTTGAGCACCTGTGGAGCTTCTCCCCATCATAAAGCTGTTCAGAGACTCCCAGTTCTGAGCTCTGGCCAGTTTTCTGGACCAGGGTGGGTCTTTCCTCCTCGGATCCCTGTGATCTGCGTTCGCAGCCCCTCCTCGTGCAGGATCTCTGGGGCTTTTCCTCCCCGTTGGATTCCTGCACCGTGGTGCTGCTCAAAACGGCCTCTGCCATGAGTTTCTGCCTCGGGGATTTGTCCTCCCTGGTCTCCGTGCCCAGCTCCTGCTCTGGGGGAGGAAGGACAAGGAGAGGATGGGATTTGGCTCCGTGCCACAGGGAAGGGCAAGGAGATCCCCGCAGTGCGTCCCCGGCAGGACGGCGTCGGCAGCGGGGCTGTCCTGCAGCCGGGGGCCGTGCTGGGCTGGGAGATGGAGCAGGAGAGAGGGGGAAAGGGGCACTGACTTCCTCCTCACCTGCCTGAGGCTCTCAGGGCATCTTCCTCTTCCTCACAGCCCCCTCCTCCTCCATTGGGACAAGGTTTGGGAATGGGAAATCCTGGTTTTGGGGTAAATGAGGGCTGAGTGCATTGGGTTTGATGGTACCGCTGCCCAAGTCAAGCTTGGGAAGTCAATGCCCCTATGGGCCTCAGGGGGCCCGGACCCTGCTTATGTCCACTCATTCCCACCCCTTCAGGGTGCCGGGGGTGCCCCAGCTCTGGGATTACCCCTCTGTGTTCTCCCCTCTTTGGAGATCTCACATGTATCTCTGGCTCTCCCAGGGATCCCCAAAACTGATTATCGCCTTTCTGCCTGACATTACTGGGCAATCGCCATGTGGGACCGCCCAAGATCCCCGGAACAGGCATTTGTGGGTTGGCTTTGGGGTCTTGGAAGATCCAAACATCCCCTGCCCGTCAAAAAAACCCTCCTGCAGACGCCCCTGATGGATTTGGGGTGAGCTCCTCCTCCGCACTCACCTGCAGGTTCCAGGGCAGGGGGAGAAGCTGCCACAGCTGGGGAAGCTGCAACCTGAGCAGGCTGGGGAACCATGTGGTTCGGCTGCTGCTGCTGCTGCTCCTCTTCCTCTTGCTCCTGCCTTTCCTTTTCCTCCTTCTTTCTCCCTCCTCTTCCTCCCGCTCCTCCTTGCAGTGGAATTTCTTAGAAAGCAGGGACATGACCTGCCCCTGCACAACTTGGACAACCCAGCCTGGGCCTAGGTACAGGCCTGAGTGAAGGCCAAAGCCTGTGGCATCTTTGAAATTAGTTTAAGTTATGCAGAGGGGGAAAAAAACTTACTGTGTAATAGTAGTTGTAAGAATAAGTCTGATGCTTGAACCACCTTAAGTATGAAGTAAACAATGTTTAGTTACATTCTTTCTGTGCTATAGACCAATGAGAGACTGCTTGGAAATGTAAACAATACTTAAATGTATGTAAATTGCCATTTTGAGCAAATAAAGGAGAATGTATGTAACCGTATCGGTGAGATTACGTTACTCGGTCTAGCCTCCCACGATTTGAGGGACTTCCCTCTTCTCCTCCTCCGCTCCCAGCCCGGCCCGGGCAGTGCCAACACCCAAAAGCAGCCACGCTCTGTCCTGGGGAGATTCAAAAGCAGCCTCGCCCCGCGCGGCACTGGGAGCGATACTGGGAGCACTGGGAACGACAGGGAGAGCGCTGGGAGCGATCCTGAGAGCACTGGGAAAGACTAGGGACTGCTTTCCCTCCCAGTGTTCCCAGCAAGAGCGAAACTGGGAGGGAACCGGGAGGGAGCCGGGGGAGGGGGGAGGGGGGTGAAGCGATGGCGGCAGTGTCCGGTAAGAGGAGAGAGGGACCGGGAATGGAAATATGGGAACAGAAGCGGGACCAAGAATATTCGAACAGGAACAGGACAGGGAATATGGGAATGGCAACCAGACAGAAAATACGGGATGGGGAATGAGACTGGAAATGGGATCCAGACTTGGATGGGAGTAGGACGGGACCAGGAGAGGGGTGACACGGGAACGGGTGGGGGGCAAGAAGCGTGACAGGGGGGAGAGAGGGATCCTGGACAGGGGACACCAGGAACCAGGACAGAGGGACATGGGGGCAGTTCCAGGACAGGGTGCCCTTGATGAGCTGCCCCAGAACCTCCACCAGGGTCTCTCAGNGGATCATCCAGTGCGGATCCTCCCGTGGGGGATGGAGCTGGAGCAGTGCACGAAACTCTTCCCACACTCGGGGCACTCGCAGGGCTTCCATCAGTGGTGCCTCCGTTGGTGTTGGCTCAGGGCTGACCTCTGACTGAAGCTCTTCCCACACTCGGGGCACTCGCAGGGCTTCCATCAGTGGTGCCTCCGTTGGTGTTGGCTCAGGGCTGACCTCTGACTGAAGCTCTTCCCACACTCGGGGCACTCGCAGGGCTTCCATCAGTGGTGCCTCCGTTGGTGTTGGCTCAGGGCTGACCTCTGACTGAAGCTCTTCCCACACTCGGGGCACTCGCAGGGCTTCCATCAGTGGTGCCTCCGTTGGTGTTGGCTCAGGGCTGACCTCTGACTGAAGCTCTTCCCACACTCCCCACACTCATATGGCCGCTCCCCAGAGTGGATCCTGTGGTGATGCATCAGTTCAGAGCTCTGGCTGAATTTCTTCCCACATTCCCCACAATCATAGGGCCTCTCACCAGTGTGGGTCCTCTTGTGGACAATCAGGTTCGACCTCTGGGTGAATCTCTTCCCGCACTCAGGACACTCGTAGGGCTTCTCCCCGGTGTGGATGCGCTGGTGCTTGATGAGGTCAGGGTTATGTTTGAAGCCCTTCGTGCAGTCAGGGCAGCGGAAAGGCCTCTCATCCATGTGAATCCGCTCATGCCTGAGGAGATGGGAGCTTGTCTGAAACCTCTTGCCACACTCAGGACACTCATAGGGCCTCTCACCAGTGTGGGTCCTCTTGTGGACAATCAGGTTCGACCTCTGGGTGAATCTCTTCCCGCACTCAGGACACTCATAGGGCCTCTCATCTGTGTGTGTCTGCTGATGCTTCAGAAGAGTGGAGCTTCTCTGAAAGCTCTTCCCACACTCCCCACACTCATATGGCCGTTCCCCTGTGTGGCTCCTTCTGTGGTTGATCAGGTCAAAGCTGTCTCTGCAGCTCTTTCCACAGTCCCCACACTTGTAGAGCCTTTCTCCAGTGTGGATCCTTTGGTGGCGGATCAGGGTTGAGCTCTGGCTGAAGCACTTCCAACATTCTCTACACCTGTAGGGCTTCTCCCCATCATGAAGCTGCTCAGGAACCCCCATCTCCAAGCTCTGACCGCCTCCCCAGCCCAGGATGGGTCTTTCCTCCT
>VWZP01009960.1:0-91837 GCA_013396995.1 Dicaeum eximium
AGCCATCTCTGAGGGCATTCCCAAGCACAGTGGGTCTATTATTGATGATAATCCCTTACTGTATGGAATGGGATAATTTATGAACCTGCAGTCAGGGGGAAAATATCATTGGGAAGTGATGAAATCCAAGTGAACAGGTTCCAGGTTCCCAGTGTGGCACTGTGTGCACATAAATCACAGAAAGAGCCATAGCAGTGTTCTGTGCATCCCTCACTGCTGGGTTTAAATTAAGGATAAACTGCTGAGCTGGGTCTAAGAACAGCTCCTAACTTCCTCTTCTGGAGTCTCCTCCTGCCTCTGGAAGAGACTTTGATCTGGAGCTGCAGTAGCTGCTGCATGTCAGCACAGATCTGCAGAGCCAGGCAGGATGTTTATGCTAATCCCACCTGCCTGCTCCATCCTATGGGAAACTCATTCCTTGGGAATCATGGGGTGCACCAGCTCTTAAATGGTGTTTCAAGCAGAGCTGAAAGGGGCAGAGAGACCAGATGTGCTCGGATAAGCTCTATCCCATTCCCAGCTGGGAATAAACAACATCCTCACCTGCTGCTGTTATTCCAGAGGCAAACATCAAATCCTGTCCCTTAACAAGCTCCCTTTGTATTCCATGTCTTTAAAGCTCTTCCTCCAAACTGGTTTCTCCTCGTTTTCTGCTGTTTCACTCCCTTGATTTCACAGCTGTTCCCTGTTTTCCCTCCCCAGTGCTGCCTCCGGTGCTGGTGCCTCGGCACACGGAGATTCCGGCCGAATTCCCGCCCCTGGATGACTACAGCCACTCCATCCCAGAGAACACTAACTTCCCTGCAGGTATCGAGCCCCAGAGCAACTACATTCCAGGTACCTTGTGTCTTCCATACAGGGAGCAGAGGGAAGGGTTACAGAGCCCAGGGAATCCTGGCTGGGCATCCCAAACTGGGAATCTTTCTTTCCATCGCTCCTCTGGAGCTACAGAGTGCAGAAATAGCTGGGAATTGTAAATGTGGGCACTCAACGGAGCTGTTCATGGCTTTGTTGTGTTGGGTTTAAGCTCACCTCTTCATTCAGTGGTACAGCCTCAGTTTATTGTGAAATTTAAGCTGGATGTTCCCTTACCAGCTTGAGATTTGAATGAAATTCAGCCATTTGGAGTAAAACTCAAAAATTTGAGTAAAACTCTCCAAATTTCTGATGGAATTGAGCTCTTCTATTTATGTATCTCTTTTACAAGCAATTTACACCTTATTTGCATGGACAAGTTATGCAGCTGCTGCACTCCAGGAGAGGAGAAATATGTGGACACAAAACTGCCTCCATGGCTTAAAGTTTCATGGGACTGAAAATCCGGATTTTTTTGTTTTCCCCCTCCTCTGTTGTTCACAAATATGGATATCATCCTGGCTGTGCTGGCTCCTCCTTCCAGCAGCTTGAGAAAGAAAAGTAATAAAAAAGAATTTGAGCTCCTTGTAAATGACAGAGTGAATGGTTTTGGTGCCTAAAATCCAGATTTTTCAGTTGCACTGACAGTGTGATGGTTTTGTGCCTCCAGAGACCCCTCCTCCAGGCTATTTGAGTGAGGATGGAGAAACCAGTGACCACCAGATGAACCCCAGCATGGATGCAGGTGAGTCACCTTTGAGGTTTTAATTTAGTGGCTGTATCCCAAAGGAAGTTGGATGTCCAGGCTTTCTCTCATTGCCACAAAAAGAACTAGCCAGCTTTGGAATGAGGGTACCTCATTTATGTTCAAATAATCCATATATTATGTTCAAACAGCCTATATTTATGTTCAGATGTCATGGACTTCCCTCATTATAGAAAAAAATAAGGAAACCAGCTCAGAACAGTGTGAAAGGAAAAATAAAAATGAGCTGCACCACCTGTCTGCATCCATGAGACATTCAAGTGCAGATACTGAAAATATAGGCCCAGAATTTGTGGCAAATTTACATGATTGAGGATAAAATTCTGACAGCTTTTTGGTCAGATCTGTGTGACCTGATCCAATACTCCATTGTCCCAAACCCAGCAGGATTGGGGAGATCAAGTGTTACGGTTTTAATTTTATTTTCTCTGGCAATGTGCACCCAAACTCTTTAGTGCCCAGCTAACTGGGTTTGTCAGGATGATACTTGAAAGTGAAACAGCCAAGTGCTGCTTAGTTTGAAAAATTATTGGGTTAAACTGCAGTGAATTCCCTGTGAAGGGGCAGCAAGTTGATATTTGGAAGCTCCTGTAAGGAGTAATAACCATCAGAGAAGCTGCAGTGTCAAAAATGAGACTGCAGTGAGCAGTGGGCTGTCCCTCCAACAAACCTGGGCAGCACTGCAGATCCTGTGAGTGTTTTTCCTGGTGCAGATTCCATAGCAATAATTACCCCATCTTGATTTTCAGGTTCTCCAAACTTATCACCAAACCCCATGTCTCCAGCACACAACAACCTGGGTAAGCACATGATCTTGGGAGCTGGCTGTAATTACAGTCAGAGGGTGACATTTGAATGATGCTCTTGAGGTTGTGCACTTTTTACAATATTCCAATGGTTTTAAACTGCCAGAAGACAGCTTTGGATTGGATTTGAGCAGGGAATTGTTCCCTGGGAGGGTGGGGGATGGCTGGGATGGAATTCCCAGAGGAGCTGTGGCTGCCCCTGGGTCTCTGGAAGTGTCCAAAGCTGGGCTGGAGCACTCTGGAATAGTGCAAGGTGTCCCTGGCCATGGCAGGAGGTGGAACTGGATGGGGTTTAAGGTCCCTTTTAATCCAGCCCATCCTGGAATTCTGTGATTCCGTGAGACTGAGCATGGTCTGAGCAGAGAGGAGTGGAGGAGATTGGTTGGTGTGGGGTTGGAGAGTCCAAATAATCAGGGAATGTGCAGGAATGCTGGTGCATGGAGAGGTCATGGACAGCATCCCTGGAGCAGCAGAGGTGTTTGTGGCTGGGGGAGATGCACAGATGCAGGGCAGGATGGATCTGGCTCACACCAGCTGCTTTTCCTCACCCCAACTCAAGTTACTGCAGCCTGGAGTTGTTTTCCCCCCCAGCTCCATCCTGGGCACAGGGAGCACATTCCAGCCCCAAGGGCTCTGTCAGACCATGGCTGGCACTGACTCACTCCACACCTGTGACAGCAAACTGGGGAGCTCTGAGGAGAAGGGAGAGCAGCTGAACCCCTAAACACCAGCAGAGCTTTTGTGGCTCTCTGCACCTCTGTTATCTCAGAAGTTCCACCCTTCATTTTCCTTCTGATCTCCATGGCTCTGAGCTCCTGCCCTGTTTGGAATTGCTCTGCCATAAAAATCCCTCCCAGCTCTGCCTGGCTGCAGGATCAGCTCCCCAACTGTTCATTAAGGCAGCAGACAGAGCCCACTTGAGACTTCTCTGGAATAACCATGGCCATAAAGTTTACATATGCTTTTAATCCTGGCACGCAGGACTTTGACACTGCTCCAAAATTTGTCAGTCATTGGCTGACTTTTGGATATCTTGGGGCTGTTAAACAGAGGATTTCTTTCCCCCCCTTTTTTTTAATATTGCCATGGTGACAAAAAACTTTTATTTCTTTAAACTGCTACAGCCCAAGAAGAGAATGCATGACTGAGACGTATTTATTTCATTTTTCCCAGTGTGCTGCCTGGGAGCTGATGAGATTTTCTTGCAATTTTTCCTTTTTATTTCAACCTAAAAATAAAAAGCCAGTTCCATGCAACCAACTCAACCTGGCAAGTGGCATCTGCCTCACATAAGGCAGAAAGGAGTTCCTAGGAAACAGAGCCCATATCCTTCCTGACAGGGACACTGGTTGTTAACACATCAGATGTCTCAGGTGCTGTCTGGGGACAAAAAAAGGAGCAGGTGAAGCTGGTAAAGCACAAGGAATCTCTTTGTAGTCTGAGGAGCAGACAGCAGAGAAGCAGTTTAATTTACCAGCATTAAAAAACACCTTTGAATTCTTGCAAATCATATTTATTGCTCTCAGGCAGGAGCTTCCACAAATGAAGAACTTCTTGTTGCTTTTAATTTTATTGTAAATTTTTGCCTTTGAGGAAGCTACGAAATAATAAATGAAAGAGCAGCTGAACCACACTTAAAAGTGTCCAAGGGCAAAATTGTCATCACATGAGTGTTGTAAAAGGTTTATCTGCAGCAAGGAGCTGCTCTCAGGGAAATGAGACCTTGAGCCTGATGGCCACAGCCCAGGGAGGGGCTCTCTGGTCTCCCCCTGGGAGCTGTTGGTGACCTGCAGCACTCCTGGAATTCCTGCATGAGCAAACTCCCCTGTCTAGGGCTGGGCTTTGCTCTGCAGGAGTCTGATGATGCTTTCTGTGTGTGTTTGTGGAGAAAATGGAACAGAAATCAAACCCACAGCAGTGTGGGCAAGGAGGGAGCTTCTCAGCTCTCGAGCAGAGTTTGAGCATTTCCAGCTTTGCCATGAAGGAAACAGTGTCCCAGGATTGCTTTGTTTATTTGAGCAGAACTACCTGAAGCTTTTGAGACAGTTCACTTTGTGTAAACTGGACTTTGGACTGAAATCCCATGGCCACGTTCCAGGGAGTTCCAGAGGCAATAAAGCCGCACGAGGCAAACCAAGTGTGACACCAGGGGCAGGGTCACCTCGAGGAGCAGGGCAGGTTTTCCATGTCAGGCTGAAATGTGGGATGGAAGGAGCTCAGGGAATTTCATCTTTCCATTCCCAGGCACAAAAGTGTTGTAAGGTAACATATTGGGATTTCTTTTCTTTTTTTTAAATTGTCCTTTCAGTTTGTGTGTTGGAGTTGGAAGTGTTTGAGTTTTGGTTCCAAATTACAGTTGTCAAGTTTTCAGTTGTCAAACATAAGCTTGAAGTGGAAGTCACAGATATCCAAGGATCTCTTCCCTATTGCTGAAACACGAACTGAGGGAAATACTACAAACAAAAAGAAAGGAGAGCTGCCAGCATTCTGTGGGCATTGGGGATGAAGTCAGGGAGTTCAGGCTGGCTGAGGAGCAGCTCTGTGGTCACACACACATTGTTGTTCCCCTGGAGCACAGGAAATCCATTGTCAGGGATTGCTGCGCGCAAGGGCTTAAGGCAGGAGCTGTCAGGGGAACGAGCACATGGCCCTCTGTCACAGCCACGTCCCCCTGTCCCCTGTCCCAGCCTCCCTGGCTGCAGAGGGAAGGCAGCTCTCACCTCTGTGCATCTCCTCCTTCCCAGGAGGGAGCTGGGACTGGTACAGCTGGAAACAGCTCAGCGAGTTGTGAGCCACGTTGTGATCAGACATTCCCTGAAATGAGGGCAACAACTTCCCTTGTGCTCAGAGGGGGGGGAGCAGATTTTTCCCAGGACTTTCATCTGGCAGGGAGGATGCAGGACTGGGACCATCCCAGGACCCAGAGGACACTTCTGACAGCAAAGCTGTTTCTGAGTCAAGGCTGAAATTGTGCAGAGATGACTGAGGCAGGATTTGCCTGGTTTTCATGTATCCTGTTTTTATTGATTGTGTGCCCCCACAGGGTTCTTTGGCTTTAGCAGAGCTGCATTCTCTTCCTTTTCCCCAGACACTGAAGCCATAAATTGAAAATGAATATTTAGGACAGCTCTAACACAAGAGGGAACTTGCCCATCCCACAGCAGCTTAAGCTGAAGTTTAAAACCAGAAATCACAGGAGAAAACAGCATCATTAAAAACTTGGTTGCAGTTTTTAGAGACAAGCTTTTCCTCAAACCAGGATTTGTTGGTTTATGTCTTTCCTCAAGCTGCAGATGAACCAGAAATAAAATTTCTGTACATCCTTCAGTGAGGAATCCACAGTTCCCTTGAGCCCCAACCATGTGGAGGTGGTTTCTGAAGCAAAGGACCACAAAACCATGGAGAGGTTTCAGTGTTTTTATAACTTGAATAGCACCAACCTGAGGATATTACTTAAGGATCAAGACACGTTGGTTTTTCTGGAGCTGAGCAGCCTTTTGATTAGAAAAGCACTTGCTGTGGAGTGAGAGCCCAGTCATGTGGAACTGATCTGTTTTCTTTGGTGGGTGGACTCACCTTGGGAGGCTCTGGGCAGAGCTGGTGTTTGCTGGGCCTCTCTCCAAGGGGCCACAGAGCCCAGAGCAGTCCTGAGGTGGCCACAGCTGCTGCTGGAAAAACTTGCCTGGTGTGGCAATTTCCAGTGGGCAAACCAAATGTGCCATGCAGGAGAAAAAGGCAGGGACAGTAAACTTGTGTCACTCCTGGATGTGTGAAATAATCTGTTTCTATCAAGAGAGGGGCTTGCTTTGAGCTGTAAAATTCAAATTTGAGGAAGTGGCAGGTAAAAGAAGCTGGGAATGGGTATAAACTCCAAAGTTTCATGGATTTTGAAGCCTGCTAAGGATTACAGAGTTCCCCAGATGTACTTCTATTCAATTCCTTATTTGCTGTCAGCAAAGCTTGTGACAAAGCAGAAACCAAAGTGATTTTCCTCATTATTGGCTACTTTGGGAGCTCTTCCAGCAGTGGAGAGGAAGCCAATGTGTCTTTTGGCTGCTCCAACCTGTGCCTGAAGGTTGTGGAGTAACAGGTACAGGTGAGAAAAGGCTCCCAAACCTCTGCAGAGACCCTGGTCAGTGTGACAGGAGGCTGGGGTGATAAAAACCTGTCTTGGATTTTTTTGGAGTTGATCTCTTAAGCCCCACATTCTCCTAAGCCCTGCAGGAGCAACAAATGGGAAAGCCTGTGGAAAAAGCTGGGTTTTGCTGCTTGCTGTTAACTCCTTGGCCAGATGGGAGCTCTGTCTTTAAGCACCATTTGAATGGGGATGAAGTGATAAACTGGGGGGAGAGCTGGGGGAATTCTTCTCCTGCACTGGATGTGTGGAACAGCACTTAGGAATTGGCTGGGTCTGCTCTGCACATCCCCATCTCAGCTTGGCTCTCAGCAGGGCTGGGCACCTCCTTGTGCTGCATTTCCAGGAAATCTGCCTTGAGCCTTGCTCTGCTGGAGTCTCCTGGGCTTCAGAGGGAGCAGTGAAATCATCCAGTGCTGTTTGAGTGCCCCCCTGCCTTCCTGGGGCTGCCTGAGCTCCCTCTGCTCCTCAGCTTCAGCCCCTGGCTTCGGTCCACGAGGCAGACCAGGACCCCAGGGGAAGAGCTGAGCCTTCACCTGCTGGGAAAAGGATTTTCCTGTGATGGTTTGAGATCCAGTGCACTGGGAGAAAGTTTTTAAATCACTTTGATGCCAGTGTTGAAGGCAGTTTGGGGCATATTTCAGACTCTACTGGTTTCACCAGTGCCAGAGAGGTCACAGCAGGGTCAGTGAGAAGGAAACTTGGATTTACTGGTTGGAAGTGCACAGATTTAGGGTGCAGCACACCCGTGCTGTCAACAGCAGGTTTGTGCTTACTCTTTCCAGGATTTTCTGCTCCTTCCTTTTCTTTGTCTCCTTAAGGAACTGACCACCTAAAAGTGATCCCACATTCATAGTAAAGCTGAGTTTATTTGTTTAATTTCCCCCAAGTGTGAGGCTGCTCAGTGACACCCCACTTGCTAATTGAGTAATGCCTTTGACTGTTTGTGATTGCTCCACATGCCAGAAGCTCCAGGGGTGATGTCACCTCCTTGCTGTGGTCCATTAAAATGAAACTGTGGTTGAAGTGAGCCTGAGGAATGAAGCAGCACAATATTCCAAACCAGTTGGGTTTTTTTAATTCCCCTTTCCCCCTCTGTGGCTGATTTGGCTTTTGTTTGGTGCAGATGTGTGGTATTCTCACAGAGACATAGCTTCTCCTGGGAAAGCTCAGAGAAAGAATTAAAACATTCATTATCTAACATTCATTATCTTATCCCCTGCACCTGGTGCTGCGAGAGGAGCCTCCTCTAGACCAGTCAGGTCTTAGGTTCACACTGCCCTCTACAAGAAGTGTGGATTTCTGTAAATAAATGCCTTTTGTGCCGTCTGAATCACGGAGTCTTTGTCACTGGTGTCCCACAGATCTGCAGCCCGTCACCTACTGCGAGCCGGCCTTCTGGTGCTCCATCTCCTACTACGAGCTCAACCAGAGGGTGGGAGAGACCTTCCACGCCTCGCAGCCCTCCATGACCGTGGACGGCTTCACCGACCCCTCCAACTCGGAGCGCTTCTGCCTGGGGCTGCTGTCCAACGTCAACAGGAACGCGGCCGTGGAGCTCACCCGGCGCCACATCGGTAATCCCGCTGCTCCCCGTCCCTGCCGAGGGGACACCCCACAAAAACCTGCCCTAAACCTCGCCCTGAGCAGCTCCAGAGCCCTGGGTGGGATCCCAGCAGGCTGATCCCCCGTGCAGCAACGCTAATTGGGGTTTTTTCACGTAGTCCTAATGCAAAAATGCACCAAGGAACACTAAAATTGCTGCATGACATAGGATTTAAACCATTTCACACACTCTGTGTATCTGGAGGGATGTCAGGGATAATTTTGTGTGTTCCTTTTCCCTACTGCACTGTTTTATTTTCTGACTGACCTTTTATAAATGGAAACTGAGCTCCTTGATTGTCATCTCAATTTCCACTTTTCCTGCAAGGTCCCAGCCAATTTATTTTCAGTGAAACTTGTGCTAAGTGGAACATCCCAAATGTCTGCAATTTTGCTAAAAGTAAATTGCTTGTTCTTTACTGTTTTTTACTGACTCCTAGCAAAAACGAACTTAATTTTTGTCCTAATTTTGCTCCCCTTTCCCAAGCAACTGGAGAATCCTCCCTCGTGCACAGGAGGGTCTTTCCTCACTTGTTTTGAAGATTATTATACTCCAATCCCCAAAACCCACCAAGATTCAGAAATCAAATTTTAAATGCAGCAGACTCCTTCTCTATGGAAGGATGAAAGCAACACATTCGAACAGGAATGTGAGACCACATCAAATGTTTATTTGAGCAACAAAATGTATTCTTCCACTTTGTTCCTTTATTAACTGAGATTTTAATTTGTGGGCAAAGTATGTGTCCTTGTACACAAAGTCATCTCCAGCAAAAGGCAAGGATTTGGAAGTGCTGTGGAATTTCATTCTAAATCACTGAGTAAATCCCCAAACAGTTGTGTCCAGCTGGGATGACTTTCAGAAGAAATGATGACTTTCATGTGTTAACTGATAGAAATGATGACTTTCACGTGTTACCTGATATGGAAAATATGAGTGTGTGTGTGTTTGGAGGGAGCTGGCTGGGGCTGGAGGTACAATTCCAGCTGGAGTTGGTGCTCCTGCCTCCCTCAGCTCACCTGGCCATGGAGCAGTTGGTTGGAATGGCCACGGGGACAGCGTTTCCATCATTGGTAGCAGAGCTGCTGGTTTAGAGCTGGCTGAGGGAGCCGTCCCAGCCCCTGGGGCAGTTTTGCTCCCCTGAGGGAGCTATCCCAGCCCCGGGGTCAATATTTCCCCCCTAATGGAGCCATCCCAACCCCGAGGTCAGTATTTGCCCCCTGAGGGAACTATCTGAGCCCCGGGGTCAATTTTTCCTGGTGTTTTCCTCCCCTGAGGGAGCCATCCCAGCCTCGGGGTCATTATTCCCCCTAAGGGAGCCATCCCAGCCCCAAGGTCAGTTTTTCCCCCCCTGAAGGAGCCATCCCAACCCGGGGTCAGTATTTCCCCCTGAGGGAGCCATCCCAGCCCCGGGGTGAGTTTTTCCCGGCGCGTTCCCCGCTGACCCTCGCTCGCTGTGTCCAGGCCGCGGCGTGAGGCTGTACTACATCGGCGGGGAGGTGTTCGCCGAGTGCCTCAGCGACAGCGCCATCTTCGTGCAGTCCCCGAACTGCAACCAGCGCTACGGGTGGCACCCGGCCACGGTCTGCAAGATCCCGCCAGGTAAGGGCCGCAGCTCCTGCCGGGGACAGCTCCGCTCCTGGCACTCCGGGGGTGGCTGTGGGCATCTCCGGGCTCTGTACCAGGGGTGGCTGTGGGCATCTCCGGGCCCTGTACCAGCGATGGCTGTGGGCATCTCCGGGCTCTGTACCCGGGGTGGCTGTGGGCATCTCCGTCTCTGTAATAGCACGGAATGGGTTGGGTCAGAACATCCCCTTCCACACCTGCCGCTACCCCGTGCTGCTCCAAGCCCTGTCCAGCCTGGCCTGGAGCACTTCCAGGGATGGGGAGTCCACAGATTCTCTGGAAAATCTATTTTACTCTTTTAAAAGCCACTTGATAATTCCAGCAGGGCATTTTTATAGCCTAGGGGATGGAGGTAGTGCTGAAGGAAGCTGCTGTGGAGGCTCCAATAGTTGTACTATGTTCATCCCACAGAACGGCATCTAAGCACAACCTAAAGCAGAATCTGCCACTTGTTCCTTCAGTGTTTTATCAGTTGTAATTATCTCATTGACACATTAATAATTTTGTTTGTGCCTCTAAGTAATGGTAAGAAATTTATCTTAATTTAGATTCACCCATAATAGATTTAAATAGTTCCTTTTTTTCTGGTCTCTAGTAAAATCCCCTCCCTCTTCTGTCTGAATTAGTTTGTTCCAAAGAAATCACATTTGCAGACACCTCGTTGTTCTGGTTACAGTCTGAAGTTTTTGCTGAAAGCTTGCAAGATAATTTATTTCATCTATTTGGGAGGGAAAGGCTTTTTTGTTAGATAAATGCAAAAAAGCTGGTAAGAGAGGAGATGCCATTTGAAATGGAATTTCGAATTTGGTTATTTAGCTAAGCTTACACAAGCTGATTTTTTTACAGTTAAAAGCCTGTATATATTTAAAAATGAACTTCTTTGTTTAGACATATTTGAATTCTTTTAAGAGGAGATCCATACGCTCCAAGCTCTGGCCCATCCTAATGGGTTTCCTTTCTCAGATGCAGCTGCCAGTGCTGCAAATTATGACTTAATTCTGCACCACATCACAGAGTCCACCCTGGCTGGAGTCAGCATCTGCAGACATGAAAAGCCCACATTTCCTCTTGGACCCAGCTCTGGAGCAGTTTTTAGATCCAGCTCTCCCCACTTTTGCCACAGTCTTTGGCCACCTCTTCTTCAAATCTTTGCTGGGTTTGAAGCAGTTTCTTCATTGCCTTGGTGACAGGATCGAGTGATTCCCACTCTCCCCCACGCAGAGACCTGTTCCCAAGTGCTCCTGGGGGCTGGGATCCAGCACTGGGACCCTCCTGGATTTGTTCCTCCTTCCCTGAGCTCAGCCTGGCCCTGACACTTCCACCCTTCAAACCTCCCTTCAGACTCCCTGAGACTGCAGCCCTAAGTGGGCAGTGCTTCCTGCAGCTGCTGTGGTCACCCTTTGCTCCACACCAGATGAGTCCAGCCCAGCAGAGGAGGCTCACAAGTGATTTTTAGCAAAACACAATTCATCCCACTCCAAATGTTGTTTTTCAGCCTTGGCCCGTATGTAATCCCAAATGAGCCTTAGCTGAGTGCCTGGTTTCAGAATTTAACTTGTTTATGGTTATCTGGGAGAAAGCAAATGTAGCAACACTTCTTAAAAGAGTGGGGCATTTCTTTATTTAGCTAAACTATGAAGGATGTTATTATATTTCACCTTTTCCCCCTAAGAACAGTTGAATAAGTTCTCAGTTTTTTAGCTGGGGCTGAACATCAGGGGAAAAACTTCAGTTTTGAAAGGAAAGTGTTTGGCACGTCATAGTGAAACTGGAGAGAGGATTTTAGCAGGAGCAGCCCTGCCACCAGCTCTGCCACCAGCCCTGGCAGCCTCTTTCACCCTCAGAGCTGCTTCTGGGTGTGTCACAGTGGTTTCACTTCTGTGTCAGTCCAGCACCGGGGGGCTCCTGTTTTTAGCCTGTGCATTCCTCCCCTCCAGGCCTCTGCTGCTGAGTGTTCAGTCATAGTCAGGCTTTAAACTACAATAGGAAGGAAATAGTGGCCGGGAGAGAGAAGGAGGTTCCACAGGAGCTCTCTCCAGTCACAGTCTGCTGGGGGGCTCCAGCATTCCGAATTCTCTCCTTCTTCCTTCTTCCTGTGAAAACGTGGCGGCCTCCATTCCTGTCTCTGGGCTCCGAGGGCATGGGAAAGCAGCCTGAAAAAACCAGAACTCTCAATCCCATCGAGCCAATGCCTTGTCCTTGGTGTGTCCTTTCCCCCAGGCTGCAACCTGAAGATCTTTAACAACCAGGAGTTCGCAGCGCTGCTGGCGCAGTCGGTGAACCAGGGCTTCGAGGCCGTGTACCAGCTGACCCGCATGTGCACCATCCGCATGAGCTTCGTCAAGGGCTGGGGCGCCGAGTACAGGTGGGGATCCCGGGCTCTGCCCCCCGCTGGGACAGCTCTGCTGGGCTGGCACCGCCCTTGGGAAAGGGGAATCAGCCCAGAGGCTCTTGGGAATGGGTTGGGAATCACCCCGGGCTCTGCTCTGCCACCCTCACTCCCAGCTGGGACGGCCCTGCTGAGCTCTCACTGCCCTTTGGGAAGAGCAGTCAGCCCAGAGGCTGTTCAGGAGCACAGATGGGTTGTGGCTCTTGGGAATGGGCTGCTCTGGGCTCTTGTGGGATACACCTGGAAGGTCGTGTGTGGTGGGAGCCAAGAGCTTTACCTGGAGCACACAGATAAATCCACATGGTCCTTGTAGGAAATACGACTTTTTTTTAATTAAAATTAGATATGTATTGGATAGTTTGAGTGTCTTAAGACTGCAGTTCTATCAAGACAGGATTATAGAATCCTGGAATGGTTGGGTTGGAAAGGACCTTAAAGCTCATCCAGTGCCACCCCCTGCCATGGACAGAGACACCTTCCAGTGTCCCAACCTGCTCCAGGCTGGCCTTGGCCACTTCCAGGGATCCAGGGGCAGCCACAGCTTCCCTGGGCACCCTGTGCCAGGGCCTGCCCACCCTCCCAGGAATTCCTTCCCAGTATCCCATCTAACCCTGCCCCCTGCTAGTAGGAAGCCATTCCCTGTGTCTTGTCCCTCCATCCCTTGTGGAAGTACAGTGTGAGTGCTTCCTATGGGTTGGATTTAATGCTTCTATTATCAGGGACTAATGGGATTAAAATAAAAGCAGATTGGCTTGAAAAATTTCTATTTGAAAAAAACGTGAGAGTTGCTGCAAAATCATAGGTAAATATTATAGTTAAAATTACAGTTAAATCTCCTGATCCTTTCCTTAGGGCTTGCCATAGGGCAGGTGGGAGCATGTGGGAGCAGCAGGATCGCTGTTTTTCCCAGTGAATAGTGAGGCTGAAATGGAGATGCAGGAGGTGTGGTGTGTGGGATGGGTGGTGGGGTTACTCTGAGCCCACAAGGACACTGGAGATGCTGTGGGAGCAGACATTCCATAGTTTTGCTCTGTCACCCCACTGGTGAGCAAACATCCGAGGGAGAGCGATCAGGGTGGATGGTACAAGCAGGGGGAATGAAAGTGGGTGGAAAATGGATGTTGTTTCCTGAGAGGGAAGGCTGGTGAGGATTCAGGGCCAGAGTGGTCAGAGATGTTTGGCCGTGCCCTGTGAAGCCGAGCCCTTCCTGCGGCTCCCTGGAGCGGCTCCGCTGCTCCCGCGGCTGGGCAGGAGGGGAGATGCCTCAGCACCCGCTGCAGCCGGGCCCTGCACGCTGCTCTGCCACTTCTTCATTTCTCCAGATGTCTGGAGTCCATTTTGTTTTGAAATCCTCCAGAGCTGGGGCCAGAGCAGCTCAGGGCTGGCTCCCAGCCAGGCCCTAACGAGCTCCAGAGGAGCGTGACTTACGGAAAGTCAGGGATCCCCGAGGGGCACCCAGAGCTCACAGCGGGGCTGCTCTGCCCAGCCTGCCTCTCAGAGCTCTCCATGTGATGCAGAGATGGAGGTGTTCCTGTGGGAGATCCAGAGTGCCATTCCCTGATTGCTGGTTCACCCTGGGCAGTCTGCATGGGGGGTGTTCAGTGCTCCTCTGTGCCAGGGATTTGGTGCAGGGAAGGGGGAGAAGCCACTTCCCTGAGCAGCCTGTATGGAGAGGGACAGGGATGGTGGTGGGAGCTCAGGGCAGCCCCCCAAGCACAGGGTCCCCTTTTCACCCCTGCTTTGTCCCTGGGTCCCACAGATTTCAGGTTCTCGCCCCCACCGTCGTATTCCAAGCTTCTGTGGGAAGTGGGGGTGTAAAGCAAGGCTGTTAGCAGTCTGTTTCTCTGCTTTGTAATCCTCCTCCTCCACAGCAGCTGTCCCTGCCTGGAACAAGACCTGGGCCATGCCTCAGCAGAGGAGGGAGAGCCCCTGGCTCCATGTCTTGGTCTCCTTTTCCTTCTTTTCCTCCCCATCCCTGTGCTTTGCCATCTGGAGAGCCATGGGGTCTGTGCTCAGGGAGAGTGACAGAGGAGGGGAACAGGGATGTGTGCAGGGGAGGGTCAGAGCAGGTGAGCTCTGGCCCAGCAGAGCCCGTGGATGCAGGAAGGATCTGCAGGCCTTGGGGTCAGCTCTTCCAGCACTTGCACATTCTACTAAAACCCAAGGGTACAATAAAGAGTGAGTGTTCTTGTCTTGTGCATAAGAAAACTGAACATACTTGGTGAACACAGACCTTGCTGTCTAACTAGGAAAGGTCTGCAAAGGAAAAATGGATTTTGCTTAGATCAGCATCTTCCCTTCAGGGAATCAGCTGCCTGTTCCCAGGAATCTGAGCAGTAAATAGCAAGTTGCTCCTGTGGGATCATAGCAAGTATGAAGGGACAAGGTGGGTTTGTAAAAGAAATCAGCAGCACAGCCCAGAGCTGTTCCAGAGGAGAGCCATTCCTTTGGCCAGGACGGTTGTGTAAGAGCTCAGGAGCAGGGAAACCTTTTACATTTGTGGGTTGTTGGTCACATGGGTGTTGTGTGCTCTCTCCCCTGGCAGGAGGCAGACTGTGACCAGCACTCCCTGCTGGATCGAGCTGCACCTCAACGGCCCCCTGCAGTGGCTGGACAAGGTCCTCACACAGATGGGCTCCCCCAGCATCCGCTGCTCCAGCGTCTCCTAAGGAAACTCCCCCTGGGGGCCCGTGGGGGAACAGAGACTGGAAAACCCTTAGCAAAGGCATAGTAAACAACTCCCCAGTTATTCAAGCGATGAGAGAAAAATCTGCTTCAAAAACAAAAGAGAAGTGGGTTTTCTTTGTTTTGTTGTTGTTTTCAATACCCATTTAAGCCACTTCCACTGAAACTGTCGGCACTTTGGTCGGGATGCTCCGGGGCGCTGCAGTTGGAATTTGGAGCTGGAGTTGGTGAGGATAAAGAGCTGGACGTTGTTTCAGTGCAGAGCAGGCAGTGCCCGCCTGGCTCCAGGCTGGGGGTGGCACAGGAGCCGTCCCAGCTCCCAGGAAACTTCCTCTTCCCTCACACAGCTCCAGGCTCCTGCAGCATCCCAGGAACACCAGTGGCACTCCAGAATGGGAACAGCAGACCCCGTGGGGCTCCAGGATGGCTCCTGCTCATGCATTCCTTCCCCACCCATCTGATCACACAAGCCCTGCAGCAGCAGGGGGAAGGAGGCATTTCAGACACCCAGAAGAATGAATTCCTCCTGGTATGTTCCCAAAAGGAAGGAATTTCCTGCACTGGACTCTGCAAGGAGGAAGAGCCCTGCCTGGTGCCCGAGGGGTGATGCCCTCATGGATCAGCCTGGATTCCCATGGAGCAAAAGGCCCAGTCTGAGGCTCTTGCTGGTGCTGCTGCAGCGATTTTTGCTTGGAGCTGCTCCCAGAGGGACAATTGTCCCGTGAGGACCCTGCCTGGGGCACTGAAGCTCCATTCTCTGCAGTCTGTCTGCAGGAACCACAGCAGCTCTGGGCTGGGTTTGCCCAGGCTCTGCCTCCCCGAGGGGCTCCGTGTCCAGGTGGGGCAGGGATGGAGGGTCCAGGCCTGGCTGCCAGCATGGAGCACCCCTGGAGGGGCATCCTCGCTGTCACATGCAGCAGCCAGGACATCTCAGACACAACCAGCCCTCTGTGTGGAACTTCAGCTGATGGAAATGCTCTAAGATGTGTTTTTGCCTGGAGAAATTGGGAGAGTGTGTATTTACTTGTATTATAAAACGTTCATTTCAAACATACGTGCTCCAGACTGTTTAATATTTTTTATCCCTGCAGCAACTGTCGTGGCAACTTCCACAACTGGAAAAAAAACCCTTAGCACTTGTTTTTATGGTTCACATTTGCCAAATAAGTCTCATAACTTTGTCAGTGCTGTCCAATTATCTGTTTCTTTATATCTGCAGTGAATATCTTATGCATTTGTGCCAAAATATTAGAGGGGGAGGGGAGAAAGTGATAATCAGTTTCCTATGGAAATCTTTTTTTTTCTGGTTTTTTTTATCTATGAAAGACAAACAAGCTGGATGTGGCTGTGGGAAGGACTGACTGGGATGGACTTGAGGATGGTTTTGATAAAGCTTTAGTCCTGCAAACTTCTGTGGGAGTGCCCTGATCCGCTGGGGGAACTGATGGGATCAAACAGCCACCAGGAATTTCCATGCACCTCCTTTTGCAGCTGCTGATTCCTCTGAGAGCTCTGCCAGCCTCTCCTGGTTTGCCAGGCCCTGCCACTCCTGGAGCTGAGGGGACCAGATGGGACCAGAACAGATCCCAGAGGCCACTGCTGCTGCTGAAGTGCACATGAAGGGATGGTTTGGGGAGTTCCCTCCCAGAAACAAGGAGTTACCTTGGTTAAACAGCTGAAATGTAAGGAAGACTCTCAGTGGTGGACTGCTCCTGGTGCCACAGGACTTTGGGATATCCTCTGGCTGAGTCTGGACTGGGGCTCTTCTGTGCAGCACTGGAGGCTTTTCGGGTGTTTGATTTGTTAAATTTTACAATGTGTCTGACCTGAGTTACACCTCTGAGTGCACAGACTGGGGCAAGAAATGATCTGTATAAAATAGGATTTTTTTTGGGCCGTTTACAAAGCAGGTCTGTTGTCACCATGGATTGGTTCAGATACAGGTTTCTAACACAGCTGCAAAGAAAAATTTATCCTGAATTTTGTAAAAATATTTGACTTCTGGCTGTTCAAATGAGAGGGGGGAAAATCTGCTCTGTAAAATGGTCCTGGGTTTCCTCCATGAGTGTCTTATTTGCTTATTTTGGTGATAAATGTTGTTGTTGTTGTGCTCATAATCACAGAGGAAATTGGGCTCTGGTGCCTCCTGCATTAACCACAAAAATGACAAAAAATGACGTCTGAGATTCCAGAGGCAGGGATTACAGGTGATGGTGTGAGCAGGAGCCCAGCCTGATCCAGAGGCCATAATGGATATGGGAATAAATCCCAACTTTAATATGAAATTTGCACACAGAGTTACCTCCTCAGCCAGCCTGGATTTCTGCTGGGAACCAGAGCTCCAGCCCCTTGCTAAAGGATAATTAATTGCTGACCATTATTAATTGAGGCCTTCTGAAACCCAGGATTCAGATGATGCATAAAAACTTTGCTTAATCTCCCCTCATCATCCCTTAAGTAAAATTACTTCCAGTGGAAAATGTGAGCTGGCCCTGCAGTGCAGTGAGATAAAGGGAGATTATCTCCACTCCAGCATTAATTTCCTCTCTGCCCTTTGTTTGCTGCTCACAGATCCATGGAAGTCTCTGGGTTCTGGAGTCACCTTGGGAAGCCCAGCAGAGTCCTGGGCCCTGGACAAGGAAGGGCTGAGCCCAGGGATGTTGTGCCCACGCTGCCCTGGGTGCTCACAGCTGCAGTGGCTGCAGGTGGAAGTGAATTCCAGTTCCTGTGGCCACCCAGGACAGGGAGCAGGGATTGGGCTGGGATTGCTGGAGGCAGCAGAGCCCTGAGGGCACAGGAAGCTTTGTTTGATTTCTCCAAGAACTTGATGGAAGCAGCTTTGGTGTGGAGCTCAAAGGGATGGGAGCAGCCGTGCCCTGGCTCAGATTGCAGCTCCAGGCTGGAATATCCTCTCGTTCCATGGCAGGCTGGGCTGTTCCAGCAGGATTTCACCCACAGTTGTTCCTCCAGAGCCAGCAGCAGGACCTTTGACTCTTCCCTTGTCAGGGGACAGCCAGGGCCCTGTGCTTTTCCAGGCTGTGCTGATCTGTTTATTGTTCATGTATTGGATTGCAGGTTGTATTTTGTGTTAAGCTTGTCTTAGGGGTAATCCAGTGCTGTCCATTTGACTTAATCTCCAGCAATTAGAGTGCATATGCACAAAGATGGAGAAATCCCATCAGAAGGCATTTCCCTGGGGCTCTGGCTGCCCCTGTGTGCCAGGAAGGGGCTGAGGGAGCCCCTCAGTTACTCGCAGTTTCCTCCCCTGTGGATCAGCCTGATTGAACCCTGCAGGATCCTCTGCAGGGGAAGGATGCTCAGACCTCAAGCAGCAAGTGGTGACACCTGTGCCTTGAGTTGCTTCCCGACTGGAAAAGCAGGAAAAGCCCAGTCCAGGGAAGGACTTCAGCCACATCCCACAGCACCCAGGAGCTCTCCTGGTTCTCTGAGGTACTGGAGAGGCAGGAGGATGGAATTCCATGGCTGTGCTGAGCTGGGATGAGAACCAGGCCCTGTGTAGTGCCTGAGCAGTGTGCTTGAGAAGGTCAATGTTTTTTACTATGTACCCGCTTTTGTATTTATGTGTCTTTCTCGAATATCAGATGAATTCAATATTTAATTTTTAGCAGAAGGGGAAATTAAGGACTCAGAGTATTAAAATCTTCCATCTGCTCTTTGCTGATGATGGCTGGAAATGAGGAGTTTGTGATGTGAGAACAGAGCTGAGCACAAAGTCCCCCGAGCCCTCGGGAGCCGCGGTGCTGCTGCTGCACCAAGTCCCAGATGGGCCCTTGGTGCTCCTCGGGGCTGGATGGGCTTTAAAAACCAAAACCGGCTCCTCCAGAGCTGCTGGGGTCATCCTCTGCCCCTTCTAGAACTGCTTGGGTCATCTCCTGCCCCCTGCAGAGCTGCCTGGCTCATCCTCTGTCCTTTCCAGCCCCGGCTGGTTCCCCCTGTCCCTCCACACGAGCTGGGTTCCTGCCGTGCCGGGCCAGCCCAGCTCTGTCCCTGGGCCCCGCAGGAGCTGTTTGTGTCCCCTCCCGGCTGTCCCCATCCCAGCTGTGCCACCTCCTGCCTTCCCTGCAGCGTTACTGCCTGTGCTACCGAGGCCTGTCCCGTGTACGCCCTCCCCTTCCCATGTGCAACTGTAAGGTCTGGTTTTGACATTTTAATAAACTTTGATTTGAAAACTGAGGCTGGTGAGCAAATCGGGCTGGTGGAGGAATGCATTTAGGGACACAAATGGACAGTTTGGGGTGTTGCCATGGCAGTAACTGGGACACAGCAGCATCCTGGGGTTTGTGCAGTGAAGGTCATTCCCAGTAAAGCACACGAGAGCTCACTGACAGGTAACACCCTCGTTCTTTTTACAGCTGGGAAAGTTTTGTTCAAGAATTTATAGCCAAATATATAAAAAATAATTTATAAATTGCATTTAGTTCTTCTAACCAGTGGGACTTAAGGGTGAGTCAAAGTGGAGTTCTGTGCTACAAGAATTTACTGTCCAGCTGCTGGAGAAGTCAGACCCAGCTGAGCATTCACCTGTTCAAACTGCCACTGGAATTCCACCGTAGGGCTGGGAGCTGGAGAACTCTTATCAGCTCAGGGAGCTGGGGAACTGTTACCAGCTCAGGGAACTGGGGAGCAGACCCTGAATTCCTGCCGTGGCTCCACGGAGGAGCTGCAATTCTGTGCTGCAGACACGGGTCGGGTCCAGCCAGTAAATCCTGGAGAAAACCCTTAAGGAGCAGAGATGGTAGCCTCGCTCCCTGAAGAGCCGTTCCGGGGCTGTTCCTGCAGGGAAAGTTTTCCTGATTGCCCCCAGGCTGTGCTGCCGCTGTCCCGGGAGCAGAATTCCAAGAGCCCGTGGATGAGGGATGCAGGGCAGGGCAGGGCAGGTGCCACCCGGGGACAGCGACAAATCCCTGGCATTCCATGGCCTCGGAGCAGGCACTGTGAGGAGCCAAGGCACACCGCGATCCGTGCTGTGAACTCCTCACGGCCCCCTGAGGGTTTCACTGGAATTCTCTGCTTTTAGGCCGTTTTTCCTGACAGGATTTACGAGAACGCTTTTTCCACTCGGGTTTCCAGCCATGCGGTAATGAAGGATCTGGGCCAGGCTGTGTGCTGGGCCTGCCAGGACTCGAGCGGGCTGCGTTCAACCCGTGCGGAGCTGGGGTTCTCACCTGGATTCCAGCGCCCCGATCCTCCCGCTGCAGACGGGGAATGGGAGAACTAAAAATCTCCGAACCTCGGGCGGAATAAAGCGGGAATTGCCCTTGCCTGGAATGTGCCGGGGGGCCGGGCTGGGGACAGGGAAGATTCGCCAGCCCGGCACTGGGAATGCTGCAGCAGCAAGCGGCTCCGGAGCTGGAGCTGCCACCTGGACGAGGGTGTCAGACCTGGGGCTGTCCCTGCCCCTGCCAGGGTGGGAATGGGCGGCCTTTACAGTCACTTCAACCCAAACCACTCTGGGATTCTGTGGGAAGCAACTGGGAATTCTTCTGTTGTTGCTACACAAAGAGAAACCCAGTGACAGACACAACTTTGCTTTTCCGCTAATGCCCCTTTATTCGTTTCTGTAACTTCTTATTTTGCAAAGAAATTCTGTAGCCAAAACCAAAGGGTCTCTTCAGAAAAACCCCAAACAACCCACAAAAAAATTAACCACCAGCAAAGTAAACCTTGCTTTTAAACCACAACACAACAATCTCAAGGGATCATTACATTATTTCCCAGTTGTCTCCAGCCACACTTCCTGCCTCCATGATTTGTGCCCCTACAAACAAGATCCACATTTACAATAAATCATGTTTGAAAGAATTCTGAGTATGGGAATGAGGTGCTGCTACCTCATAAAACGGCAGCAAAGCACTGGGTTTTAATTGATATGATCTCATTAAATTTAAGAAGTCACATTTCTATCACATGTCTAAGGAATGGGTTTATAAAGTGTCCAAGATCATTGTTTTCTTCACTTGCCTCCATTCCCCTGGCACTGTGGCCATTTATCACCATTGCATAACCGAGATTTAGAAAGGGCAGAAAGGATCTTCAGCTGCCAAGAAGCCAACATGGAAACCATTCCCTGCTTGGAATGAGGCACCTTCAGGTCTGTCACATTCTCTGTGCCGGGAGGAAGATGTGGGGAGCAGGAGAAGGGGGAGCCACAGCTCGGGAAGGTGTCCCTGGCAGGTGTTTCCTTGGATGTCTCTGCATTCCAGAATTCCTCCCAAACCAGGTGTTTCACCGTGGGGGAGCTCCTGCTCAGGCTCCGGCTGAGAAACACTTCCCAAAGTGCCAATGAGGCTGCACTTCTTGTCCCCAGTCGCTGCAGTTTCCACCCAGGAAATGATTCCCAGCATTCCAAGGAACTGATGGTTTACATTCACCTCTGCTTCATTCAAAGGGAATTCAGGGAGCACTGTGGAGGTGCCTGCAGGATTCAAAGCCAGCCAGTAACTGATGGCAAACCCGCGTCCTGGGACTCGGGAATTTAGGGGACGTCAGAAAAGTTAATTCTGAAATTCCTAACTGAGGGTGCTTAACAGGGTGGATTTTCAGATGGATAAGGAAAAGTTCTTGGGGCCAGCCCATATGGGAATCTGTTGGATCCTCTTCCCACAGATCCACTGCCTGTGCCTGCAGCAGAGGAGCCAGGGTGGCATCTCCCCTTTCTCCTCCCACTCCTGACCAGGCTCCACCTTCCTTCCAGGTGTGTAATTCCAGAGGGTGCCCTGTGCTGGTGTGAAGTGATGGGGACCCCATCCAGCAGAAGGGAATTCCCTCTGAGCCTGTGCCACACAGGAGTGTGGGCAGGAGGGGTTTGGGATCCCAGAGCTGCTCTGTGCATCCTGCCAGGCCCTGCAGGTCGGGGCAGGGGATTCCACACCTGGAGCAGCAGCAGCAATCTGGCATTTCATCCCAAGTTTCTGATGGGAATGCAGAAAGTGGGCAACACCTGACATTCCAGGGAAGGCCCCAGCCTTGCACAGGCAAAATCCAACCAGAATCCGGGCCCAGGGCCACTTGGAGTGGCTTTGGCACTTGGCAGGATGGAGCTCCCAGCCCTGGCACAGCATCCCCCACAGGGCACAGTCAGCAACCTCCTCCTCAGGGCTCATCCAATCTGGCCAGTCTGAACTGGGAAAAGCTCCATAAAACCATCCCAGAGCCCTACAGCTGAAAAATGGGAGTTTGCAATTCAGGAGTCGCTTCCCAAGCCTCAGCCCTGTGTGCAGAGATAACTGGGAGCACATTTGTTTATTTAAACTCCAGAGAGGAAATCATAAAAATGTTCATTTGAAAAATGTAAACTCATCACTATTTCCTTGAACCACACACGTGGCACCTTCCAAAGTCCTCTGAGAGAGGAGAAAGGACAGACAAAGCCTCTGGAGCCAGGAGATGTTGTGGAATGTGGAATATGGGGAATGCTGTCACCAAGGGAAGCAGCTACATCTAAATGGGGTTTTTGGCAATGAACACTAATTCAGGGAAGGATCATTCCCTTAGGATTGCTCTGGCACTTCCAGCTACAGAGGAATTCAGTTTTCTTCATCCGAGGAGAGACCTTCAATCTCATCCCTGTCTCCTCCAATCGCCATCCAGAAGGCTTTGGCCACCTACAATGCCAAAAAAAGATGGGAAAGGGAGAAAATTCCCATCAAATGACTGAAGGGTTTGTATTTCCCATCCAAAGAGTAGAAACTGAGCAGCAGCTGAATCTGGCAGCCAGGTGTGTAAGTACAACACATCCTCTCTGAGGTGAAGGAATTTCAATGATTCAGCTCACGGGAGTCACCTGTGATACAAAACCTGTGCTATTTAAGGCATCATTAAATTTTCCAGGAGAGCCAGACTTTTCCATTGACTTGTGGCAGCTGGCCAGCACCCCCAGCGACTGCAGGGCTTTCAGCTCAGAATTCAGAAAGGGGAAAGTCTTTTTTTCATGGCAGTGGGATGGAATGAGATGATCTTTAGGGTCCCTTCCAACCCAAACCATTCCAGGATTTTATGCTTTTCTGGTATTTCAAACTTCCAGGGTATTCAATTTTTGGGAGATGCCTGACAGGTCTTCCCTAGGACTGTGTGGTTTGTTCTCACTACTCTTAATCCAGGAACTCTCCAGGAGCAGGAACTGTGGCTTGGAAAGAAAAAACCCATTTTATTGATTTCCACCCCAGTTCCCAAGGCTCACCTTCTCTGCGTGCAGCTTCCTCTGTTCGTGAGGCAGCGTGGCAGCTTTGTCTGTGGGAAGGAGAGGATTTGGGAGTGAAGCTCAGGAGTGAGCAGGGACACAAACACCTCCTGCACCTGCATTTGGGAACTCCCAGAGCAACATCTGCTGCTTTCAAGAGCATTATCAAGATGAAGGGCAAATTAATGGAAAGAGCTGTTCTTTCTAAAGGACTTGAGGCAGGAGAACAGGAATTTCTCAGCTTCCCAGCTCACTCCTGGCTCTCTCTGAGCCCCTGGAGGAGGTGCCAGAGCTCAGGTCCATCTCTCCTGGTGTGTTACCTTTCATTTCTTTCAGCTTGGAGAAGAGCCTTTCGAAGTTCTCCAAGTCCCCATCCCTGGTGGTGAGGCTGGCCAACTCCTGGATGTCCATATCCAGCATGGGATCTGAAACACAGCTTGGCTGAAGAGAAAGGATTCTGGTTTCTCAGCAGAAACCAAGATTTTAACAGCTGCCAATTCCAATGTCACAGGAGAGAAAGAAACATTTAATTTACTGATTGCTCAGACAGACAAATCATGGCATTGTTACAGTGGTGATTAATTTTATGGAAGAAACCCTTCCCTGTGAGGGGATGAGGCACAGGGTGCCCAGAGCAGCTGGGGCTGCCCCTGGATCCCTGGCAGTGCCCAAGGCCAGGCTGGACACTGGAGCTTGGAGCAGCCTGGGACAGGGGAAGGTGTCCCTGCCATGGCTGGGGTGGAATGGGATGAGCTTTGAGGTCCCTTCTAACCCAAAATATTCCGGATTCCATCATTCTATGATACATTACATGTGAGCTCATCCAGTAGTTAAGATTTCTTGCTGATTCCAGAATGATCTGTCCAGAAACAGCCACAGAGTGAATCCAAGAGTGATGAGCTGTGCTGAGACCACAACAAACACTCAGCTCTCACACACAGCTGCTGTCCCATCTCCTGCAATGCTGCCATGATTGAAGGGCTCTCCTGGCTCTGGCAGTGCCTTTGTGCCCCCTTTCCCCTGGGCCAGGGCTCTGGGCCTGTCCCTGCCAGGTGTGCTGAGCTCACCTGCAGCACTGTCAGGCTCCAGGCTGTTTGTGCCAGCTCCATCCTCTCCACCTTCTGACTGGGATTCTTCCCTGTCTCCTGGGGATGGGTTGGACTGTCAGGAAATAAAGATACTTCAGTATCCAGTAAAGCATGAAAAAAATCAGCAGCAAATCAGGAGCTTCCTGCTTTTCCTTCAAAACCTTGCACTTTATCTCAGTGTTACTGCAAAACCTGTGCCATGCAAAGCCACTTGTGCAACACTGGGAGTTGGTGCTGCATGAAGGGATTTCAGATGGATTTGTTGGGGTTTTTTTCAAGTAACACCAAGAAATGCCAGTTTTTGTTCTGCCCCAAAGGGGATAATTCAGATATAACTAAACCCATCTTGAATGGAGCTTTTAGTGCTCTTTCCTTTGGCCAAGGGGAGGTCCCACCCACCACCCCATGGGTGCAGGGAGGGCCTGAGCAGAGCAGGAGCCAGGAATTCCTGGAATTACTGTTTACTTCTGTCTCCGGGGTCTCTTCACAGCCACGGCTCCTGTTTGCTCCTGCCAAGGTGCTGAGGAGACCAAAGCCCTGGGTCCTGTCTGCAAACAAAGCACAAAGTGCAAAATTACTGCAAATACTGGGACTGGCCATGGCAGAGGGAGTATTTCACAGCACCACGGAAAACTCTGCCAGTGCACTTGAAAACAGATTTTAAGCAGAAATGTCACCTCATCTCTAAGCTTTAAACTGTGTCAGCAACGTTTGCTGCTAAGTATTGCCCCCAGGGAGGAGAGGTGTGAGCCACAGGAGATATGGGGGCTTTTTAAAGCTGGTTGGAAGTCCCTGCTCCGTTAGGATCTGAGCTGGGAAACTCCAAAGGAGGCAGCTGGAAAATCCAGCAGCAGAATTTGCTGTTCCTGGTGCCCAGGTTTAACCTCCATGGGAAGCAGCACCTTTGCTCACACATCTGTCTGAACAGGCTGAGCAGGACAATAATGGCAAAGAAAATTGTTAAATATCTAATTCAGAATTCCTGGGTGGATTCATCCATCAAATCCAGGTTGGTTTTTTTTCCTCACTGCAAGGTGCTCTGGGCTCTCCCCACTGCTGGTTGAGAGGGTATCTCAATGCTGCTTTAAAACCCAATCTAAAAAGTGATTTCAAACCTGAACAGTCATCTAAGATAATAAATGTGGTGCAGTATTTTTAATTTAAACTGGCTGTATTTTAAAACCTGTTTTATATAAAAATATGTGCATAATGGGTGATATGATGAGGTGTTTTTTACTAAGTCAGGCTTTTCTAAGTCACTTTACTACTCAATACAAACTGGCCTTGCACTGAGTAGCAAATTTTGGCAGTTACACCAGGCACTCAGGAGATTTTTCTGCAAACCTTTGTATTTTAGTCAACTAAAACTGAAATAATGTGAAGTTATTGTACCAGAAATAGCCAGGAAACAATGACTTCTGCCAGAAGAAAGATTTAATGTTACTTTTTAAAAGAAGTATGTTCTAAATTATTGCACTCATGACTAAGCTCTAGACTCAACTGTTGAGGTGATGTCATTTGGATGCTCTGTCCAAGTTTCCCTGCCATTTCTCCAGACTCTCATTCTGAGGGGTTGGCCGTGGAACTGGGCCCATCCAGCACCCACATAAACACATCTCCATGGGAGAACTCCTGAGCCCCATTCCCTGTTCCCTGCTCCTGCAGCTGACCTGTTCTGCCCCAGCCCTGGCAGGTATTTGGGGCCACTGGCTCTGCCTTATCATAACCCTTTTGCTACAAAGGGGTGGGAAGAAGTGAACCAGTGGAGCTCAATGAATTCCCCAGAAAACGTTCAGCTGCCCGTGAAGTCCATCAGGTCAATGAACAGGAAATGGTGGATAGTTTAGGATTTGCATCCCAAAGCAAAGCAGCTTCTCCAAGTTTCATGGGGCTGAGCTGCCCTGGCTTTGGGGAAGCTGTGAAGATGGACATGGAGCCAATTTCTGAGTCACCTCCAGCAAGGTTGGACACTGCAGTGCAGAATGTCCTGGAGACAGAACATTCCCACACTGGCAGAGGGGTGGATGCAGTGATCTCATCATGGAGCTCGTTCCTAGCTGGGATTAGAGTTTGTCCTCTGCAGAAAAATGGCAGTGGCTCCATATTCCCTCCTCCTAACACTACAGAACCTCAGCCAGAATTATTACAGATGTCATGTCTCCCTGAAAAACCTGGAGTGTGCAGCAGGGATGTCTGAACAGCAGCTGTTTGTCCCTGGATCCGTGGGTAGGGAGGAGGCAGACACAACACTTGGTTGCAGGCACACCCTTGGAAAACCCTTCCTATAAACTCCTTTTATTGGATGTAAAAGTTATTTCAACTTCTGGGTGCAATTCAGGAAGTGGGTGATGCCTTACACTGTTCTTAAGGCAGGAAAGCCAAAAATTAGCTCATCCCACTTAGTGGAGGAGTCAGTGGCTACGATGGAGCCCAGAGCAGCTGGGGCTGCCCCTGGATCATGGAAGTGTCCCAGGCCAGGCTGGACAGGGCTTGGAGCAGCCTGGGGCAGGGGCAGGTGTCCCTGCAGGGTGAATGGGATGGGATTTAGGGTCCCTTCCCACCCAAACCCTTCCAGATCCCATGCTCTGTGGAGTTTCACAGGAATCACTCATGATGCTCTGAACATGGATTCAGCATTCCCAGATCCTGCCTCATAGCCAAGTGTTTTCCACTGCCTTGACCTATTATTATTGCTCCAGTCTGTCTCCAGCTGACACATGGTGATCCTTACACATAAAATGGGAATTAACCCACCAACATTCACAATTTGTTTAATCAGCCTCCCTAAATCAGGTTAATTGGCTGTGATTAGAGCCAGGCTCATTCCTGGCACCACCTGAGGTAAGCAGCTTCACCTGGGATCACTCAAGCTGGGATTTAAGCAGGAAAGAAGCCAAGCAGCCCCTTCCAGAGGGCTGGAAATGGTTTCTCTTTTTACCACAGAGGCTCTTGCAGGGACAGAGAAGGCCACAGCAGTTTAATACCTCTGTGGGGAGGGAAAGGTTTTACCTGGAGAATCCCTCACATTCTCCTGCACAAGGAAACTTCCAGAGACTGAAGGGAACTCCAAGGCCTGGAGAACCAACTCTACAGCAGCTCCAGAAAGGATTTGTTCTGGGAGACTCCCAGGTAAGAGACTTGTTTGGCTTGCAGTAGAGATAATGCTGCTCTATTTACTCACAAAGCACCTGGGATTGGTTACTTGAGGTAAACTTGTCTCTAATTCAACTGTGTTACACTTAATAACTCTTTTTATGGATCTGTGTGAGAATGATGCGTCTAATGGTGAGAGAAAACATCTGAAATTTAAAGTTTTAATTAATAGGTGTGTGGAAAAAACCTGCAGCTTGAGAAGAATTGTGTTGGGACGTAATGCAGTAAGATAATATGGGTTTGATGTTTGTGCTTGAAAAAAGTTATTCTTGCTGTGTCTGTAAATATAAATTCTCATGGAAACAGGTTTTTGAGTTAAGGCAATGCTGTTGAATTGAGCTACACCTAACAGTGCTATAAATATTTGCTACTACACGTTTATTACTGGAACTCTCTTAAGGTCTCTGATAACTCTTCCTTGCATGGCTTTTAACCAGCCAGGAATTGCAGGTCATTCAGTGGAAAAGCTGAAGTTGGATTTACATGGCAGCCAGTTTCTAGGATCTGGAGGAAGCTGAAAACAAAAGATATGTTACAGGTTGTAAAAAGTTTTATTTTAAGCAAAATGAGCTCAATGATTTCCCTTTGAAGGCACAGTCAGGCTGCAACACCTTCCAAATATAGCTCACTTCCTGAGGGGTTTGTGGTGGTACAGCAGTGCTGAGTGGGGCTGGTGCTGGGGAGAGAGAAAATCAGGATTTTTCAGGGGGTCTGACCTTTACAGAGCACACCAGTGATGTGCAGGAATTTCCCCCCTGTGAAGAACTGAGCATGTGACTAAATTCTGCTGTTCTGTAAGGTGGCATCTGCCAAATACGGGAAATGTGTTGTTAAAAATCCATTCTTAGCACAGGTGAGATAACCTGATAACACCTGCCAAGGTTACCTGGTTCTCTGCAATGGTTACACTCAATCAGCCCCACCTTCACCTCAGTTCTGATGGGGAATGAGAAATCCTCCAAAAGCTGCATTAAAAATGGAGTTTAATAATTCTCATCCTGGTTTTACTGAGTCCCAGCAAGCACCCTGCAGACACAGAAATTACCAGCAGCCTCTCAGTGCTTTAGATCATTCCACAGTTAACAGCTGCAGGAAGGGAGAAGCCACAGCAGTGGGAAATGGACACCAGGGAGCAGAGAGGTGTTGGAAGGTTGGTGGTGGGATTGAGGCTTTGAGAACAAGCAATTTCAGGCCAAGCACTCCATAGGAGTTTCATCCTTCTACATTTTCTGCAGCAGTTTGTGTGATCAGAAAGGTAATTAAAGGTTTTCAAGTAAATGGAAGGATCCACACTTGCAACCACAGCATTTCCCTTCCTGATGAGTCTAAGGCTGAAGTGATTTTTCCAAAATTCTAACTCTACCTGATAATCATCTTCCTCAGGAAATTATCTGGGGTTGCCCATTTTTTGCACTTTTGTCAAAAAATTCTGTGGTTTCCATGAGCTTAACTGGGGTTTTCTGTAGCAAAAACAGTCCTTAAATGTTTGACACAGCTCCTTTGCCAAATCTCATCTCGGCGCTTGCTCTTCTCATCCCTAGTTCAAAAATTTAAAAAAACAAAACAAAAATCCCCTACAACAAATGTGAAATTGAACCTTCACTTCTACACTGAATCATGTAGCTGTCTGATAAAGCTGATAATTACAACTTATTTCCTACTAAAGTTTAGTGGAACAAACTTTGTTTTCATTGCAACCTGAAGAATTAATGGAATATTTAACTCCAATTATTGGTAGAGCGCAAGTTAAAGTAGAGAGGGAACAAGAAGTTTTACCCAGAAATCCTTTCCTGTGAGGGTGGTGAGGCCCTGGCACAGAGAAGCTGTGGGTGGAAGTGTCCAAGGCCAGGCTGGATGAGCTTGGAGCACCCTGGCATAGAGGATAAGATGAGCTCTGAGGTCCCTCCCAGCCCAAGCCATGCCAGCATTCTGTGATAAATCTCACCCACTGCCCGTGAGCTCAGCAGGACATCAGGGCAGGATGAAAGCAGTGCCTGGACTCTGCTGGTCCCTGGGGAAGGTCCCAGAGTGCTCCAGCTGTGCTGTCCTGATCCAGCTGCTGCACTTTAGCTGCTGCCACCCCCAGGGACAGGCCCAGGACACCTACCACCCTTCATGACCACGTTGGACCAGACGTTGGCGTTGAGGGCCTGCACGATGCGCTTCACTCCCGTGGACTCGGGGAAATCATCTGCACCAAAACACAGAGAGTAACTCTGAAAACTCCTAAAAATAACCCTAAGAACCACGAGATGCCTCCCCAGGTGGGGCTGAAGGCCTGTCCTATCTTCTCACAACCACTGTCAATTCTGCTTCTGGTACAAAACTCAGATTTTTCCCCTTTGATTCATGAGAGGCCAAGTAAATGTAAATTAATGCCTCACTCCTTGGGCTGAGCTCCCAGGGATAATGAACTGTGAGCTCAGCATCTTGCAGAGATCTAAAATATTTTTGTTAACTATTTATAGGATGCCTACATTAAGTAGCATCTGAGTAAATTTTATAGTAACGGACAAGGAATTTGAATCTTTCACCCCAAGATCTTTTATAATGCTGTACAGCATAGAAATATATTAGAAAATAGATATTAGAATTACTTTCCTGTCTTTTAGAAAGCAAAGAACTTGAGCCATTTAAAAAGGGTGTGATGCCTGTAAAAAATGGAGAAGAATATTGTAAAGCTGTCCCCACAATATCCAACTCCAAAAGTTCCAGTAATCCTGGGCATTACAGGAACTTGAAAGCCCAGGGAAAGCATTATTCAGATTTTAATTTACTGAATAGATCTGACACCCCTTTGGATCAAGTCAGTTTTCCCATTTCCTCAGTTTAGTCAGCTTCCCATGTTTGTGCAGGTTGACAAAGGGAAAAAATCCCCAAACAATCATTTGGATCACAAAAATGTGATTGTTTAGAAATCAAGTGACTCAGGGACAGGTGCAGTAATTGAAACTGCCTTTAGATATGAATTGAAGGCTGAAATCAGATTTTCTGCCCTCTGTGATGCTGCTGTTTGGTTTGATATCAGAGTCATTATCAAGAGTCCCAGTTTAGAGCTCGTCCTGACTGTGCAAACAACTGACAATGAGTCAAAACAAAAGTTCCAGTTTATTTGAGATGAGCTGCCTGAAATGTCAGAATTTCGAGCAGAGATTGGCCCAGTGTGTTTACAGCATCTGCTGTGCCTTTTGTAACTCACCCAGAATGTTTGTGGGGTAAACAAGTTACTCACAGGAACACAGTTCCTCCTCTGCATGAGTCACAGTGAATCAACTACCAGATTAAACAGCTAGGAAAGAACATGTACCCCAATATTCCAAAAATTAACATCCTGAGTTGTTGTTATTCCCATTATTTAAATGGTAAAGAGCCTGTTCTTTACAACAATTATTCAATAGAAAAATAACTTTGATTTAAGGTTACTATTTTTAAAGCATTTAGTATTTGTTTAGTCTAAGGAGTCTTCACTTCCGATTTTCCCAGTTTCTGTGAATCAAGTCTGTCAATCTCTCTCGACTGAAAAAAAAAGGGGAAACATTTTTAAAGGCATGGTGGCGAGAGAGGGAGACTTCTCAGCTCCTCAAGATCCAATTTTAGTAAGCCTTTAAGGGGGAAAGGGGTGGGATGTGTTCTAGTGAGGATTTCATAGTGAATTATTTTTGGTGACTGCCATGTGCTTGGAGAACCTGAAATAGAGCAAATGTTAGTGACTAATTCCTCTCCAGCCTGCAAGTGCACTCAGTTATTTCATTTTATTGCAGAGAGCTAAGGTGTAAATGCTTTTTTGTGTCACTGAAGTGAGGAGATAAGGCTGATGCTGATAAGGCTCTCAGGAAATGCACAGTCACTTTTCAAGAGTGGAACACCACACTTCTGACTCTTCTTGTTGGTTTTTTTTCCCCAAGCTATAAATGTTGGGCAGCCAGTGATTCTGAAACTGGTTTATTTCCTGTGTAGCAGCTCATGTTGCTCTGAAATGTTTTTAACAACCTGCCATTTTCAGCCTATCACGTAACTGTTTGTACCAAGATAGCATAAACTGGTTTTTAAGTCTTTTTAAAACCAGAATTTTTTCTGCCCTCATGCAGAAAAATGTTTCTTTAGATTGTTTTTCCAAGTGGAATATAAACTTCTGATATATCAATACAGTCCTAGGGCAGTGCCAGAAAAAGGAGCAGATATTTTTTGATGTAGGTGCTGCATAAACAGCAGCTGGATTTGGGAGGGGACAAATAGAATTTCTCAGAGGAAATAACCTCCTCCTCCTCCTGACCTTTTATAGCTGAGACCAAGCCCCACCAACTGGGAGCATTCCATGCTGTAATCATGTGGCACATCAACAATTGCAAGGGGCACAACTTAATTTAGAAGGTATTTTGAGGCACTTTTTCATTCTCAAAATGGCAAGAGAAGCAGCAGACCTACCATCTTCATCAGGCAGCTCCTCAGGGCTGAGCTCTACCAGCTCAAAGCCATGCTTGATGCACCATTCTTGAGCTTTCTGTCTGTTTATACCTAAATTGGGAGACAAAAATGGTATTAAAGGTGCAGAATTGAGACCAGTATCAGCATATTTATCAGAATATTTAGCTGTGTTTTATTCCCTCAAAGTTGTTTGCTGGCTCTGGAGTGTATGGGAAAGTGTACAGCAGCTGGCATGGATCCTCCATTCAATGTGGATTCCAAATACAGAGTTAAACTCCTTGGAATTGAGGAACAGAATCAAATGGCTTTCCAGAGGGTACAATGGAAGTGTGAATGAATACTTCTGTTAGCTCTGCTTTGACACTAAATTAAGCTGCAGGGACACATCTGCACCTCCCAGCTTGCTGTTGTCTAGAGCTGCAGCAAATGTGTGTGCTCAATGTCCAAATGTCAAAAAAATTGAATGAAGCAACCAGGCCCTGCCCATTTTTCAGCAGGTTCATGCCCATCCAGAAGCAGCAATGCCTTTCAGTCCCCCTGCAGGGGCAGGACACAGCTGACTCTGAGCAATTTGGTAAAACTGTGATTCAGTTCTAGCCCCATCCCACTGAAGGTTTCAGCTCCTGCTCCCCAGAGTCACCTGGCTGTGCTCCACCAGCTCTCCAGGCCACTCTCAGCCAGACTCTGAGAAGCAATTGCTGATGTAATTAGAAAGTCAATTATTGTGCAGGTTAATGGCTCTAAGTGAGGATGGGAGTTCTTTGGGTCTCCTACCATTCTCAGACACTCTGTCACAAACCAGGATCAGCACTTCTGGCAGCCACTCTTCTGTCAGGGGAAGCCATTCAGAGACACTCTCCAGTCCAGTTTTCTACAGGGGAAAAGAAAAGTATTCTTTGGAACACATTCTACAATGCTTTAGTTTTTAATAGCATTAGAATTTAATTATATAAAGAAATAGGCTTTTTTTTTTGTCTCAACCTTTCTGGTTTCTGCTAAACCAGTTTTGACTGCTGCTGGTTTAATAGAAACAATTTTGGGTAAAATGCCCTGAACGTTATGTTTAGCTCCCTAAGTTTTGTCTGTCCTAAAGGAGCCTTTAAGAAGCAGCAGCAGCTAAGAATAAAGCTGGAGATGGTGAGCTGGATTTGCCATGGTGGCATAATGGCTCCTGAAAACCCCTCTTCCAGCTGGAGGACAGCAATAAGAGAGAGGGAAACTGCTGCTATTGTTAGCAGGGAAATTTAATATTTAGTATTTCATATTGATCTTCTGCCAATGACTAGAACAGCCTAAAGGGGATGGATGGAGAATCTGATTGATGGTTCTCACTGTGAAAAGGCAGGAGAATGAAGCAGAAGAGCCTTACTGTTGTGCTGTCAAAGTACACAACAAATGCCTGCACAGCCTCAGCAATCTCTCCAGTCACATGGAATGTGTTTGGGACCACACAGAGGTGGATATCTGCAGAATAATATTTGTTATCTATTGTCCAGGGGTAGAAATTCACTCTTCCACTTGTTATTGCACCCACAGTAAGGTCATCTCTTCCTGTGATACCTGCAGGACAGAAAATGGATTAGGATGAGGGTAAAACTAGCATCAAGAAAATAATTTCTCTAGAAAAGTACAGTGCCAATGCAGATCCATCTTTACTATAATAAACCAGTATATAATCAAGATCTTTAAAAATTCAACTCAATTTGTTACTCTGTCCCAGATTTTATTGCTTAGCTTTCAAAAGAGTTTACTTCCTCATTTTCAATATAAAATATGGTCCAGAAGCTGCAGAGAAAGCCTTTTGTTTTCCTGGAAATGCCTTTTCAAGTGTTAACCTCAAACTTAGTACCTGTAAACAGGATGTATGGAGAGAAAACCTAAACTTCATTACAACCCTTGCATGCTCATGGAGATGTAAAGATCTGTTTAACTGTGACCAAAACATGGAGGTAACTAATGAGCAAATAAACCCAGTTCCTACAATTCAGCTGTAATTCCCATTAAATTCCATGTAGGAGCTCAACCATTAAAATCCAGTGCTTTGCTCAGGTGCTGTCAAACTCTGCCCTTCAAGGTAGGAGCCTTCCCTGGAGCTGAATTAGAGCGGGAAGCAGAGCATTATTCCTTGAGGGAAAGGCCAGGATATCTTGTTCAGGCTGGATGAGCTTGTGGACACTTTGGAACACAGGTCAATTATTTATAAAATGGACTGAGTCATCCACAATTGCCTTGGGCAGGAGAAGAGTTAAACAGTAAAGTACATGGCTTTTCAAGGATTTGTATTTTAAGTTACTGAGAGTTCCTGGAGCTGCTGGAACAGGCTGTTCCTCAAATAGTCTGGAGAGGATTTGAATTTATCTGTATCTTATTAGAAAAAAGACAGGAAAACCTCCTGGCCAAGGCTTCAGTGATTTTTACAACTAAACTGCAAAGCTGAGAAATGGATCTGGTGAATGAGCACAGGGCACAAGGCAGGAAGAGCTGTAAACCAGGATTATTTGCAGCCTGAGGAGGAGATGGAATCTGAGGGAGAAATGTGACCTTGGAAACAGAAACCTGCAGCCATTGCCTTCTCAAGAGGATGAAACAGGAGTCTCCTTTCTGGGTTTCTTAAAATAAGAATTACCACATTGAAATTATTTTTCCAGGTTCAAGTTTTATTTTATTTTGGATGGCAATTATTTCTCAGACTAATTAGTTTTAATCAGATTATATTCCATGCTAAAATTACCCACCTCACTTTGGAGCTGAGGGACAAAGATCCTGAGTCACCACCAAACAAATCTGGATTCTGAGCTTTGTATTCTCAGAGGTTTTATTTTGAATATGATATTAATTTCCCTTTACTAGTGTTTTGACAGTTTAAAGTTGGTAACTAAATTAAAATCAGTCTGAGCTAACAGAATTATAAGTCGATGCCACAAGGCTAAGAAAGGGTCCACAGAAGTTATTGAAACCCAGAAAATCAGCAGTAAGACTTAGGGAGGAAAACAGGGCGAGGAAGAAAATCAGCTCTAAAGCCACTACAGTCAGTCACCCTAACAAGGATACAAAGGGAAAGAACTTTTATAAAAGGTTTTCAAAAGCTGCTATGAATTTCACATTTGCTTTGTAAGGGATATTTATTTTAGAAGAGTTCATGGACAAATTTAGGTCTCAAAGCACTGCTAGAATGAGGCCATGTCCCATTTCCTATTACTTGTTCCTGTATTTTAAGGGGTTTTCTTTCATCTCATTGTGCTGCTGATTACCTATCCTTCATCCTGAGATTTTGCCAATTCCCTGTGAAATTTCTCTCCCAGTAAAAATGGATGTTGCACACTAAACTCAAAGGGTTTCAGAAACTTGGTGAAAGGATTCAGACCTGTTGTGTCTCAGGCTGCTTGTGGGTTGTAAGAAATCTCTGCACAACAGCCTGATAACCCCTGGCAGGAAACTGAGCAGCTTGTCAGGAGTTCTCTCCAAAAAATTCACTTGGAACAATTTGATTTTGGTCTCTAGAGAAAACAGGCAGAGACTACAAAAGAAATATACACTGCAACTCAAACTGAGTTCTCATTTGATGCACAAATTAGTTTTAAGGGCTGTGTTTACCACCCCAGCATTCCAAAAATTTCTTTCCTAGACAGCCTGGATTTTAATGAAAGCAGGAAATTCAGCCAGAATAGTCTGGTATCTAATTTAGAGAGTATTGATCAGAATAAACTCCTAGAAAATTAATACGGCAAAAGGAGGTGGCTTGTCCAACTGAGCCCTTCTGAGTGAGTGATGAGTTCCTCCTTGTTCATATGAAACTGCTCAGGCAGTGAAAGTGCCCGTGGTTTGCCAAGAGCCTGGACCAGCCCGTGAGTCCCCGAGTGAGCAGAGCAGCAATGCACACACTGCCCAGCTGCAGCACCAGAACCACCGAGGGTCACAGCACTGACACGGCTGCTCGCTGCCACCCAGAGCCAGCACCCAGAGCTCGGGGTCCCCTGGGGATCCTGGCACTGCTGGGTCCCCCTGGGGATCCTGGCTCTGTGTCCCACGCTGGGCAGAAGCTGCCTCAGCACAAGGATTGAGCTGAGGCCGTTTTTGGCTGCCCCAGGATCGTCCCTGGGTCGTGACCTCCTGCAGCCTCCAAAGCCCTGCCCTGCACTGAGGTCACCACATTTGCTGGATAATTCCCTTTCTCCAGTTGATCCCATGACTGATTTTGCTCTTTTTGTATCAGAACACCATTAAACACCAACCAACAACTGACACACGAGATCAGCTCATGGCTCAGCCCAGTAACTGGTCCTGGCTGGTGTCACACAGCTCCAGAGCTTCCAGACTTCCCTGGAATCTCTCCACAGGAAAAGGTTTCATTACTTCCAGGCAGTCATTTATATTTTATAAAATATTGCTTACATTTTTATAAAATATTGCTTACATTTTTATAAAATATACTTGCTTATATTTTTCATCAAGTTCATCAGTTGTGTCCCTTCTTCACTCACAATTATTTATATATTTTAATAAAACACACAATAGTTATGACCAATGTTTTTGGAAATTATTTTCAGCTATTTTACTGACTTAAATATCAACTTTTAATTTCATATTTTATCATACAGACAAGATAAATTCATGATGTTGAATACAAGAGGGAACATGGCAATATTATAAAATCTCACATCCCTTCCCATTTTTAATGCTTAATCTTCCTGAGTCTTCTGAAAGCGCAAATACTTTTGAAAAAGGGGAGTTGAAGACCAGAAGTAACTTTTCAGAAGAGTTAAATAATCAGAGAACCACATGTAGCTCTCTTGCAGTAATTGCCCTGTTCTCTAATACCCAAGTGGTATTTAAGTACTTTTAGCACGTTGTGTGTCTAACAATACTTTTTAAAATTATTACAACTTCTTTTTGCAGTTTCTTTCCCCCAAAGGGATTAAGGTATTTACCACTTTTCAGACTGAATAAATGTTTTAAAACAGAATGCCCTGGATGCTCCCAAATCCTCAGAGCTGCCAGGTACATGGAGTGGTTCCCACATTCTGGGCCTTGAGAGCCACCTGGTGGAATAAACCATAAAAAATACTCCTGAAATTACACCAAGGAGTAAAGAGAACCCAAATGTGCTGGGCAGGGGGAGGAGGGGAGTGATAAAAATCCAAAAGAAAAGGGAGAACAATCATATCCGACAGTATGAAAACTGAACCAATCTTATTTGCTGTTTTGTGATAAATATATCACAATAATAACAGGCAGATCTATGTTGAACACTTTAAATAGCTTTGTTTTGCCTCAGTGTCCCATAAATTAAAGCGTTCAGAGCACCCTGCAGAAACCCGAACAAATAAAAATATATCTAGCAAATGTACCATCAGCTGCTACTCATCCTCAAGCCATTTTCCATTTAACAGGAGGAAAATCCTGGAGAAAGTCTTGGAATTGGCCTGAAAAGTTCTGACAGGCAGTTTGACCCCACCAAACCCTTCCCACTGCTGCCCTGTCCCTGTCAGGGGGTCCTTAAATGCTTTACACTCTGCTGCATCTGATTTACTTTCACTTGTTATCCAAAGCAGGGACTTAAAATGCTGGTGGTATTTATTTATTCAAATTATTTCATTTCTTTCAGGAGTATTTTAATGTAACCCATTCAGAGGACACACAGACAAGACTCCAGTTTTGGTACTGGGACCAGTGGAAGCTGAGACATTTCCAAGTGAGTACTAGAAAAAAAAAAAACTGAGCTTAAAATGTAAATCTTCCTCAGACTAAATAGCTTTTTGCTCACCTACCTCTTCTACTTGTTTCATTTCACTATGCAAAGTAATCAAAGGGAAAACCTACAGGAACCTTGAATAATTCCTTCCAATTTGCTCATACCTTCCTCAAAAATAAGCTAATAATAATAATAATTTTTGGTGTGGAATCTTTAAATAATTCAGTGTCATGCAGCTGCTTTGACAGAGCAGCCTTTGACTGCAGATCCTGTACTGTTATTTTTGTTCCAAAATGTGCTTTAATGAGGTGGAGGGAGCCAGTTCCTGGGGGCAGCCCTGTGCTTGGTGAGGTCTGAAGTAAGAATTGCTCAGAAAGAAATAAAAACCAATCCAGAGAAGACATGAAGGAGTTAAATTCTACATCTCAGTGTGCACAGCAAACTGTTTATGAATTCCCTAAAAGCCAGGGCTGTCCTAACACAGGGAACCCACCAAGATCTGAACAGCATCTTCCTGGAATCCCCCAATTTTAAAACGACCGAAAATTCCACCATGGTTTCGTTTTCTCTACTATCAGATCTTATTCTTGTGTTCCCCTTTTGAGCCATAAAAATGGCAACTGGTTCCCAGGCAAACTATTGAATGAATTCTATGTACTCGGCATGAAGTGTAATCTGCAATTCTACCAGCTGCAGAAAAGGCGGAATTTTTAGCTTTTCCTTTTAGTCCTTCCACACTGAGAAAACGGTGAATTATTTCCTTAAAGCACTAAGGAGGCTCCTGACAGCCTCTACAAAGGATCGGGGCTGCGAGGCTGCCCTGGGGGTGTGCGTGAGGGGAGAACTGCGACCTTGACGGGAAATGAGAACCTGAGGGGAGAGCGGAGATCCTGAGAGGAAAAATTGGGTCCGTGAGGGGAAAATTAGGGACCGTGAGCGGATGGCAGCAACCCTGAGGGGAAAACTGGGTCCGTGAGGGGACGGCACCGACCCTGAGGGGAAAATTGCAACCGTGAGGGGATGGCAGCAACCCTGAGGAGAAAATTGCGACCGTGAGGGGATGGCACCGACCNCTCCCGCGGGCGCGGGCAAGCCGCGGCCCCTGGTTCCGCCCGCTTGGTCGCCGACTCACGTTTGACGAGCTCCTCGGGCGCGAAGCCCGCGGCACAGCTGGTGAGCAGCGCCAGGGGCCGCACTGCCGCCGCCATGGCGCCCGCGCCGCGCCCCTTCCGCCGCGCCGTACCACCGCCCGCGGGGGGGGCGGCCGGGGGAGGAGCCGGGCGGGGCGCGGGCTCGGTCCCCGCTAGATGCGCTGTTCCCCCCTCCCGCGGCGGGGCGGATGGTGCGGCCCGGCCGGCGCGTCCCGTTGCCGGGTGCGGCGGTGGCGCCATGGCCGCGGCCGGAGCGGGACCGGGTGGGTTCGGACAGCGCCGGGGACCGGCACCTCCCTCCCCGGAGCGGCCTCTCCTGCCCCGGCAGAGCAGCCGGGGCACCCCGGGTTATTCCCTCAGCACCCCGGGTCATCCCTCGGCTGAGGCACGGCGCGCCCGGTGCTGCTGAGCGGACGGGGGGTGCGCGGGGGTTCGGCCCTGCCTGAGGGGCAGCGGCTGGGGCGTGTCAGACCGGGGCTTGGGCTGTGAATTCTGCGGGCTTTGAGACCTCGGAGGTGTTTAGTTAATGTAAATACACGGGTTTGACATGGGGTGGTGTGGTCTCCTCACAGGCTGCCTGGAGTTTGTATCTCCCGTTAAGGCTTTTGAGATCCCTGCCCCGTGAAACCACCTGTGCCACGCGTGTGTGAGGAAACAGCATTGCTACAACGGAGAATCTCAGTCCTGAAGTTTATTGTCACTGCTTTGTGAGGTTTGTTTTAAAATTGAGTTTTTCCAGCCTGTCTCAGGTCAATGAGTTTAAGAAATTTGCTTTCTATTCTGTTATTTATAATAATACAGAAGTATGGGGAGTCACATGGATCTTTTTTTCCTGTATTTAGGAATAATTTAATTTGAATTAAATTCTACCTCACCCCATGGGGTTATATAGGATTTTTGTCCTAACTTGCATTTTAGATTCAAGAAGACCTTCAGAAGCTTAAAATGGAAAAAAACAACTTGAAAGGAGATGGAGAAGCTATGGATATTTGTGACCTCAGAAAAGCAACTGAAAGGACTGAACTTGGGCTGAGAGTAAGTAAAATACAGCAGATCCAGAAAATTTATCACTTTTTAAATTCTGTGTTAATAATTCACGTGGGCCATTTATTGTCTTACAAGGTCCCTTTCCAATCAGTAACCAATGAGATTACTCAGACGTTACAGTTCAGAATGATGGCTCCCTTTTTTGGATCATCAGAATTATCTTGTGCCCATCAGCCAAAATCAGATTTTTAGTCCGACAGAGGCACAAAGTTTATCAAGTTTTCAGTCAAGCAAAGACCTGGATTGCTTAATGCACCAAGTTAAATAAAATCAATATGCCCTATATCTTTGTAATAGGCTAAACATAATTTTTTCCCTCTAACAGAAACACCCTGAGAATTATTTGAGTGTTATAAATGGCCAAGAGTTAACTCTTTCTTCAGCTGGTAATAAAGAAGTAAATTCCAAAGAGCTCCCTAAGTGGTGAGTGAAACAGATGTTTTATTGCAGCAAGACACAAAAACTAAGGTGACATAATCATGTAAAGCAAATGGAAATATTGACCTAGAAAAAGTTAGTTTAGTCATTTCCTATTTTGATTTTAAGTTTAAAAAAATATGCAAACGCAATTCTAGGTGGGCCCAGCACTGCTCTGCTAACTCTTGTGATTTTACTTCTGCTAAATGCAAATTTAAATAAAAACACAGTCGTTTGGGCAGAACTGGATGAAAGCAGAGTGGGTTTAACAGGTAAAATGCAGGTTTTTAGGAACCTCACTGCCTGTTTCTCTCCCAGCAGGACCCTTCCTTTTGGTGCCTGCCAGGAGCAGCTGGTTTTGCCGCGAGTTGAGCCCGTGCCTGTGCAGAGGTGCAGCAAATCAGCCCCATGTGTGTGCCAGGGCTCCCAGGTCTGAAATCACACCCTGGCTCTGCTGCCAGAGGCCACATTCAACGAGTGTTTGGTGTCCTGTGCATCCCATAATGCTCTGACTGGCCCTGGATTCAGGGTTTGATAACACCCCGTGACTCAAAGTGTTGAAAAATCCACAGCAGAAGGAGCAGCTGAGGCAGGAACCTTCTCCCAGCCCAGGGTGACACCTAAGTCGGGGAAGATTCCAGTATCCTCCATGCAGGTGTGGAATTGGCACTTCCCACTCACCCAAGCTGACAAAGTCACTTTGATCAGCTGCTTTTTTATTAATAATTCCAATTCTTGTCATCCTGTGTGGCACTTTTCCCCCTTGCATTGATCATTTCCCTGTCAGCCTGAGTGAGGAGTTTGCATTGGGAATCATCTCCTGTTTTAATTGCAAGGTGCTCAATTCCCCCAATTCTATTTTTTTAATAGCACCAGCAGTTTCCTCCCTGCATAACGGTGTGTTATAGTAATAAAATAAATACCACAAAAGCGCTGATGAGGTGAAAATGGAACTTTCTGTCTCTGTGCAGCCATGTGGGTAAAAGAGTAATTGGCTTGGATAATAACTTGTGTTCTTACAACCCCAAATCTAAATGAGCATCTCATTGATACATCTGCTTGTAATTACCATCAAAAGAAGAGAGAATATGTAGTGCAGATAAATAAATTAAACCATTTTTAGTGCTTTCACAAAGTAACACGGTTGTTCCATAGTTCAAGTACACATCTCATGATTATTGAACTTATTATGGCATATTTTATTTGTAAAAATTGGGATTTTCCTGGATTAATTTTTACGTTTATACAAAAGAATGTGCACCAAAATATTTTCAACTTAAGAAACTTCTACTATAATAAAAACATAGGACATCCCTCTGGGTTTTATAGCTATGCTTTAGGTATTTCTTATAACAAGAAGAAACTTGTAAAGTCTTTTTCTGTCCATTGGGATTTAAATCATCATGATTTTTATTAGCAGAATATCAAACTTATTCCATGCAGATCACAGAGTGCATTAAGAACCATGTTTTAATTCTGATTACTAGCAGGGTTTTTTAATTCCTCATTTACTAATAATCAAGTTCTGTGCCTGACTTGATGTGTCTATTTGGATAATAGTTCCAGTCCTTACAAAGTTTTTTCTATCTAAACAAAAGCACTTTGTTTTTTGCCAGTTCTGTGTGGAGTCAAATAATATCAATTTTTATCATCATTTTGAAAATGCATGTTAGCCAGTTTCTGCCTTTAAACGTTTCAGCCCCAGTACAATTATTTTAAGATTATCCCTATTCTATATTTCAGCAGCAGGTGGAAATGGATTTTAAAATTATGCTTGACCCAGAGAAGGTGGATAATAAAGCTGGTTTAAAACATCCCAACGATGAGACCAGGCTGCCACTTATAACTAAGAAAAAATCTGCTCCTGTAAGTAACTTTTATTATTTTATGGGTTTATTATATGCATTGCTTTGCACTATTGCAGTTAATATTTATCAGTCCTAAATAAAATATTTACATGAAATAATTTCCTGCTTTTTGACGTGGATATTTAAAGATCAAAACATTTTGAGTGGTAGTACTGGGGAAGACAAATCTGAAATGTAAGAGGTTTATGTCCCGAGATCCCAATCCAGCAAAAATACAAATATACATGGGATGTGCATGGTCAGTAATGTCAGGAAAATCAGGCAGAGGAGATCAACTGCAGCTTAGGGACTTCTGGATGTGACCCAAAGATGCAGGAAGAGTTAAAAGCCCATTCTTCTCGCTGCTCTGGGAATGTTCAAATCGTGCAAGATGAAGTTTGGATTTTTCCAAATTTCCCTCCTGCAACTGCAGATTTCGGTTCTGCTGCCAATTCTGCAATTGTTCTGCAGCAGTTGAATGTGAAGATGATATTTTTAGCAAAGAATGCTTTCAAAAAAAAAAAAAAACAAAAAAAAAGGGGAAGTAGGCACAGCCATCCCTCCAAACAATCAATTATGTTCACAAATTTAGCACAGCACTGTGGTCCACACAGCCAATGGTCTCACGTGGGGATGCTCTTCTAAAATTTAATTTATGTGACAGAAGCATCCTGCAGCAAGCCCAGTGCTGTAGGAGAGATTCTGGGGTGTTTGGTTTTAAACAACATAGAGAGAATCTGTGAATGGCACAGTTGTGAGCTGCCACTTATAAAAAATTATTTTTGGAGAGCTGTTGCCCAGACTAAGAGGTGATTTGTCTAACCCTGTGATAATAGAGTTAATTAGAAAAAAGCATCATGGCTAATAGCTTTTTAGAGCCACTCTAAAACACTCACAGAGAGGAATATTATCCGACTGCAGAGAGCCATGTGTTTTACCACTCTCCCTGAAACATGCACTGAGCACAGAAAACTTATTGGGGCATTTAAATTACAAGCATTTAATGTGAATTGCTCAGGCTACCAGATACATATTTACAGTTGCTGAGGAGCTGACCTGCTTAAAAAAACAAGCAGGTTTTTCCTCTCTCATTTATTCTCTTCAGAGTTTTCGAATCTTAGGGCACAATGTGTGGTTTGGGATGTTCTGCCTTCACTGGCTGTAAAATTTTTGCAGTTGGTATTTGCTGAGATGTGTTTGTTGTTAAAGATAGTGTCTACCAGCACTTAAAAGAGGGATTTTATATCATCTATATGACTGTACATGATATATATAATTATTAGTAGTAAGGCCAATGAATCTGCGTGCAGCTTCAGGTCTAAAATGACGTTAATTTGGATAAAATTTAGATTAAAGTCGCTGCGGGAAAGGGCGGCGGGCCGGCAGGGGGCGCTGTCCGTACGCGCACGTCCCTCAGGTGTCCGCGGGGTCAGCGAGCGGCTCCCCAAAAAAATACCTGGAAAAATCACCCTCACCCGAGCAAATTAAAACGAATTTAAAAACTAATTGCTTGTCTCGCGCCATTCAGGCGCGTTTTCAGCGAGGGCTGGGCGGTTGAAAGAGTGGTGAGGTTAAAAAGTCGGGGTTTGAGGTGACCTGAGGGGTCAAGCACAAATCTACCCGGACTTTTTATTATCCTGCCATTCCGGTGGTTGGAAAAAATTATTAGACAGGATTTCATTGTTTCACCAAAAATGATGTCTTTTCTTGCTCTTTTGGTATTATAAAGTTGCTGATGCTGGATTTTGTCATAGAAACTAAGAACAATTAACTGTTGCCCTTTTGGACCTTTTTGGGTCTAATAATAATGCTTCATCCTCTGCTAAGTTCTGTAGTTATTTTAAAATGAGAGCTGTAATTCTGTTTGAAACACACACTGGGCATCACATTCTTTTGCAGTCTATATCTGGATAAGAGATGAAAAATGATGAGTGGATAATTATTAAATATGTATACTTCCCATGGAGTATCCAGCCAAAGGAACAGTAATCTGAATTGCAGCAAAAATAATTCTGGTGGCACTGCTGCAATGTAGAAAAGATTCACAGCTCTACCTTCAATTTTCATAGCGCTGCTGTTCTGTTACAGAATTATACTGGCACTTTTGGGTCCTTGTTTTCTTATAAATGTATATTATACTGTAAACTTAGGAACCTTTTCATTTATTCATGAGGTAGAATTTAATATGGTGATGATTTCTAGCCTTTATGAGTTGCATCTTATCTAGTGTGGCTCTAATGGTGATGGCAGTGATTCTGGGGCTTTTTTTAAGCTCGCTTGTTTGAGCACAGCCATTCTAATCATATCTTCAATTATTCATTCTTTATTCAGCATTTGCATGCTGCTAATCATTAACGCTTATCCCTGAAAGTGTATTTATTTTCAAAATTATAAAGCAGGGCAGGGCAATTCTTTTCATTTCAAGTGACTGGAAGAAGTTGTAGAAGAAAACCAGGTCTTTTGGTGCCCCAGACCTGATTGTGTTTTAAACTCAGGCATGTGGCTCTAATTACAGCCAAAGCAGAGTTTGGCAGTGGTGGCAGGATGAGACTTAAACAAATTGATGTCACACTACAGTAAATCAAAAGAAGCTCCTTGCATTTGTATTGCAGTCTGTAATCATAATAAGCAGCACGGTGATTGAACAAAATCCTCTTGTCACTAAAAATAAAAAGGAAATAATTGGTGAGAGAGAGTTAAGTTAACAGATGAGTGCAGTCAGCATCCTCTCAACCTGGAAATGGGAATGTGAAGGTCACCCCCATCTCTTCTGACAAACGCAGAACGTTTTGTTGGTAAACAAATTAATCTTTTCAAAGGTCACCATTTGTTTTAAGTTTTTATCCAGTTCTTGTCATCTGGAATTGGAGATGGAGTGTCATTTTGCAAGGCAGGGGTGCAGCCAGAGCTGCTGAAGCTGTTTGTGTGCATCTCAGCATTCCCTGACAAAACTCCCTGCCTGATTGGGATGCCATGGGCTGCTGGTTTGCAGCTGGCTCCGGACAGCAAAGGAGGCTCATCCCTGAATTCCAATCAGTCCATCCTACAAATCCTGCCTGGTGGAAGCTGGCCCTCTGCCCACCAGTACAACATCTTGTGGTTCACGGCAGCAATTATCTCCCTCGCTCCCTTCTGTGCTGCTGCTGGTGCCTGCTTCAAAAAGCAGATGTGGGATTCACCAAAGTTCTCCCTCTATTCTCTTTCCCACCTGTTAGGGAGGAATTCTGATGGATCTGGATTTCTGGAAGAGCTAGAGAGCAGTAGGTCAGGAAAGGGGCAAAGCTTGATTTTTCCAAATACATGGAAAATTGACAGTTCAGAGCCATCTCTGGTTACTTTAAAAGCTTAGAAAAGGTAAGAATAACACAAGATCTGTTGTTAAAGATGCAATTCCAAATTTTTGCAATTAAACTTGCCTTCTCCAAGCCTTTTCCTGACAGTCTCCTGAACATACTGAAAAGTGACCTTAGTTCCATTGATTTTATTTTGCTGTGCTTCCTCTTTCCCTTTGTAGGGGGAAGTGCTGTGTCCATCAAATCCTGACAGGAACTTCTTAACAACAAATATGACAGTTTGGAGAAGATAGATGGAATGATAAATTAATCTATTATATCCTTTTTTTCCCATCACTCTCAAACCCTCAGATTTTCTGATATTTATTCACCAAATCTCATATCTCTCTTCCTGGTTTGGTACCCAATACTCATATTTTCTCTGTATTTAATTCCAGTCTCTGTTTTTCACTGGAGGAAAAAATACTTACAAAGATCTTTGCCAAAAAACAACAACAAAAAAGATGTTCTAGTTAAATATTGCTAGGTAAAAAGAAAACAAATAGAGAACTAATCAGAAAAATCCCTGTGGTGTTCCAACAAGTGCCCTATTTAAAATGAAGCAAAAAGAAAAAATAAAGTGGGAGAGGTTTATCCACAGGAGAAAAACACTTTAGAAAGGGTAATAGAATTGTTTTTCTTGTGTCCCAGGTTAATTACACTCAGAAGCACTTGAAATGAAAAAATAGTTTTTTAGCACACTCCAAGCATATTTTAAGGCAAGTCAGCCTTGGTCTGCCCTGCAATTTAAGAGCTCCCTTCCAGCCCTGCAAAACTGAATTTTAGAAGTGCTCATGATGAAGCAGTGATGTTAAAAGTAAACCTTTCTCTTGCAGTACTTAATATTATTTTTGAGGTCTTACTATAATTGTGTTGGCTTAATTTTAGTAACAATAACTCCCAAAACTGAAGCAGTTTGGCAGTTTTGCTTTGGTATCTCCCTGAATTCTTCAAGAGGGAGCCAATGCAGCAATCAGGGTGCTGGGAGAACAAGGAAAGGGGAAGGGATTGGGGGGAATTTTCCTGGGGAGCTGTTTTGGATCAGCTCTGTGGCCCCACTGTGTTGCCTGTTCTACTGAGTGATGGCACTGGGCAGTGTAAATGAGAGATTAAATTACATTTCTGTTGCATCAGTCCTTGTTTTAACATCACACCTGCCATGGACTTTCTAGAAATTAAAGGATACAGCAAGAAATAATTAAATATCTATCTCTAATTTAAAAAAAGAAATCCCCAAGCCTTCAGGCTGCTTTTGAACTCTCACACTCCACCTGAACTGCTTTTTCTTGTAGCTTATTACATCTCTATGGACACAATGAAAAGAAATATATTTTATGTGCTGTTTATCATAACAAAACCTCATAACTGGGATTTAAATTAGAATAAAAACTGACCAGGAGTAAAATCATTGCTGCCTTACACCAGCAACAGTCTGGAAGAGGAACCACTGTTTAATCCAATTTCTTGCCTTTTATATGTTTTTGTTGTGGCCTCACCAAACTGCTGGGGCTGAGGGTGAGCAGGAAAATGTAATTTATAATTTCCTTTTCCCAGTATCAGGCACTTACATGGCAGCAGGCATAAAGTTAACCTTTGTTCCATGGTTATTGATGTTTTATTGGAACACCAGGACATGAGGATTCATCCACCTCCATCCCTTAAAACAGAATGCTCCATAATGGCCATAACTAAAATGAGGATTTCTCTGAAAGGTTCTCTATGATGATAAAAAGTACAGATTTTCTCTCCCTTATCTCTTGTGGGCAGTGTTGTTAGACAAATTGGGAGGGAAGATTAGAATATTTCATTTTGGTCTGTCTCATTTCCCTCCTGAGAGCTCCTTCTCCCTTTCTAGAAAGTTGCTGGGTGCCGTTATTCAATAATTAGGACACAACAGTGCTCCAAGATCCCAGTCATGGCCTGGATTCTACTAAAAGCTTGATAATCACTCATTAAAAGCTAATATTTTAAAGCATTTCTTTTTCCTTCTGGTTCCTTGCCTGTGTATGCATTTTATATTTTTTAACACTGTTCTGTCAGGAAACACTGTATTTACACTACTCTCCTTAAAACTGAGCAAACTTCCTGAGATTCCTTCATTAAATAGTACACAAGACATCAATTAAATTTAATTAACTTTATTTTAAATTACTGAAGTAACAACAACAGACAATACTGTAGCATGTTCACAAGTAATAAAAAGAGTGGTGTACTGCTAAATCTTAATGAAACAGTCACAGCAGAAATTATATTTATTCTTTATTGCTGCAGGAGTACAGAGTGTCTGTAAATCCCAGATTTCCCTGTGTTAAAGGAGCTTCTGTCTCTTCCCAGGTGTGCAGGCAGAGAACAGGGAAAGGTCCCACAGTCACCAGCCCTGGGGCTTTGCCTGCCTTTCACTCCCTGCCTTCCCCCCTACCCCTGGTGGAACAAGACACCCCAAAAGGTGAGTCCCAGGGGCCCCTGGGTGCTGCTGGGCTGCTGTTTGCTGCAGGTGTTTGGGAATTGAATTTCCTGCCTCCTCCAGACTTCCAAGAATTGGGATTTCAAGCCTTGCAAAGGGTGGGGATGAACTTGAGGCTGTTTGCTGCAGGTGGAGGGTGAGGAGTGTGTCCTGCTGAGATCACCCTGAACCAGTTCTGGGAACTCACAGGCTTCAGCTGCTGCTGCAGAGAACTGTGTGTGTGGTGGAGGTGCTTTTATAAATATCAGTCAAACTATGATTAACAGCTGGTTATTAATTGTTCAATCTTAACTAGGCTTGGACTGTTTTAGCAATCAGTTTAGAGCCATAATTACATGATTATATTGTGCTTTACGAGAGTTGATTCTCATCTATCCTGCATATTAAATTGCATTGTACAAGCATATAATTATAGATATACAAACATATTTCAGAATTAGCTCTGGTGCAATATCTTACATGTATTTGTCAATTTTTATAGGCACAGCTCACCTTCCTTCAAGGTAAAATATTGACTATTGAAAGAGAGGAATCTTTCAATTAAAGGAAACTGCTGCTTTTGTAGTGTTGATGCAGAGCTTGGGTCTGCCTTTGCTTAATTCTTTCTTTGTTGCCAAGAATTCCTTTTCATTCCTAGCTGGAATTCAGGAGTGTCATCTTCTTGTAGGTACCCTGAGCCTCAGTGGCCAAAGGCTCATCCTTCCAGCAGCAAAGAGAACTCTGCCAGCCCCTCCTGTCATGTCCAGAGCAGCAGCTTTCCCTGAATTCCCCAGGCAGCACCAGAAATCAGCTCTAGGTGAGTACAGAGCATTGATAACAACCTTCAGCTGCATCCCCAGCTTCACTCTCAGGTTTTATCTCCCAAGGAAAGAGCTCTGTGATGAGCACTCACCAAATTCTGCAGGGCATAAAGCACAGGAAAATCCTGTGTCTTGCAGCTGGGTAGGAATCAGATTTCTTCATCCCTGGGCGGGTTTGGTTCCTGTTCATTTCTGGGTTCCTACCTGCACATTTCAAATTTTAAGCACCCAAATCTGAAGCTCTGCCCAGTGTTAAGCCAGTGGTGCTGGGAATCATGACTGTCACCAGCTGATCAGGCCTCTGTTTGCCATGGGGTTAGATGAAAAACCGATAATAAATAAATGAAACCTGCAATCCACGTTTTATTTGTACAGGAGAGATCAGTAACAGGCTGGACTCTGAGAACACTGACACCATCACCTTCCCAAAGCCAAAGGAAGCCATTTATGGCAAATATTCCTCTAAAGGGAACATCGAACCACTCCCATCCAGCAATTCCGTGGTTTCAACAAGGAAATCAAAGCCAGAGTGGAGGTGTCCTGCTCAGCAGTTGGAATCTGAGGTGCACATTCCCTCTCAGACACAGGTATTTGATGGAATGAATCACTCAGTGAGGATAATGAGGTTTTTATTCATATTTTTAATACTGTCTTCAGCAGAGCTGGTTTAGGAAATGACTGTAAATCACAGGAGGGTTTGAACCACATCCTGTAAAAGAGTAAATGTTGAAATAAAATAATAAATACTTTCTGTATTCTCAATTTCTGCTCTTTCAAGTCTTCTGCCTAAATTTGTCTGAGTTTTTTTTATCACAGAATCTTAGAAAATTAGTTTAAAAGGATGTTAGGAGGTTATCCAGACCTCCAGGCAGAATTACCTGTACCTGTAATATTGCAGACAGCTGTTTTTCTAACCTATTCTGAAAACTTTGGGTGATAGCAACTCCACAGCCTCCCTGGGCCATCTGTTCCAGTGCTTAACTAACTATCTTTACTGTTATAAAAGAGTTTTTGAATGTTTCATCTGCATTTCCCTCACTGCAGTTAAGCAAATGTGGTATTTCCCTTTATATTTACAGAAGACTCTGTGGGACTTTGACCTTGACTGCTCAGTGCCTGCTTTTTGTCCTTGATCCCCATGGAAAAAGGACATTTCTTTCTTTTATGAATAATTTTTGTGTTCTGTGACAAACTCTCTGGAGTTTTGCTTCATCTTTCCAGACTTTTTGACTTTTGTGCTGATGAGGAGGTGTGAAAATGAAAGTAAACTTGAGAAGCAGAGATCATGGAATCATGGAATGGTTTGGGGTGGAAAAGACCTTAAAGCTCAAGGACACCTTCCACCATCCCAGGCTGCTCCCAGCCCTGTCCAGCCTGGCCTGGGACATTCCAGGGATCCAGGGGCAGCCACAGCTGCTCTGGGCACCTGTGCCAGGGCCTGCCCACCCTCAAGGGAACAATTCCTGCCCAAGATCCCATCCATCCCTGCCCTCTGGCTGTGGGAAGACATTCCCGTGTCCTTTCACTCCAGAGCCTTCTAATGCCCTCTCTCCATGTGTCTTACTATCAATGAGATGTTGAAATAAATAAAAATAATTACCTAAAAGTGATATGAGTGTAGTGCCCTTAGATGGAAAATCAGAGCTAATGAGTTGCTGGCTGAAGTTGCCAGGAATTAGGGAGTGCTGGAATGTTTCTGTTCCAAGCTTTACCCCATTTGCATTTTTATGGTAGGACTTTTCCCATTCTCCTGGGAAAGGTGGAGGAATCTCAGTGGAGGAATGCCACTGCAGTTACTTTCTGCTTTTAGTCCACTGAATCAGTGTCAAGTTTAATTTTTATATTTGGTAAATCAAGCATTCCCTGGTGCAACTGATGTCTTTCGTTAAAGTTGCTCCTAGTTTTGCATGACCTTGGAGGTTTTTGTGTGGCAGTGGGTTTGATGGTAGAGCTGGGCAGGATTTGTGGCTCTGGTGGACAGAACCAGGATCAGTGTATTCCAGATTCAGTTAAGTCATAAAAAAACCCAAAAAAGTGCATTTTGACCCTTCATTTACAGCACCATCTGTGGCTCTTCTCTTCCTGCAGCCCCTACAGACAGCTCAGCCTTTCCAGGATCCCTGCCTGGACTGGGACATCACTGTTCACCAGAAAGCTCCAGGTTTCCTGGCACTCCAACACCCCCATCATTCCTCTTGTGGGGAGAGCATTGTGGGGTTTTTGGAACCCACAGAAAAGCTCCTCAAAGACCACACTGTCCCCTTGGCCACCATCAACGGCCAAAACTTGGCACAAATCGCGTCGGACTTGGATTTTGAAGAGAATCCCACCAAAAGTGCCATTTTGTCAGTGATAAAGAATCAGTCAGCTGTGGAAAAGACCCTGAATGGAGCTGGCCAGAGCTGCATAGGCCAGGGGGGCAGAGCAGGGGCTGCTGCAGGGAGCCCTGGGCAGCAGCAGTGGGCAGCAGGTGTGATCAGCGCTCGCTGGCGCTCCTGGAATCACCTGGCACGGCTCAGGGGTGCCCTGAGGGAAGCACGCCACAGACACCTGGAGAATTTCTACAGCAGGGCCAAGGTGTGTGGTGCTACCAGCTGTTACTGCAGTGCTGCTTTTCTAAACATCTCCTGCTTCAGTGCTTGCAAGAAGCTGTTCCCATTTTTTTCCCCCTTTAACCATCCGCTTGTCCAAGGATCATATTTCATCCTTCATCAGCAATTCAGCCTTTGTGGCTGAAAAATCTGTCGCAGTGTTTCTGGTGAAAATGTCCCTTCTCTTTGGCTTCAGTGGTTCTGTCAGAAAATCAATGTTTTAACTGCATTACCTTAGTTCCTTATATATACCTTGTGGCACTTAATTTGCTGCAAAAAAAAAATCCCTCTCTTGTCTACATTCCTGTCACCACTTTGTCAGAAAGTATTTAAGTTTGCAGACAGCCTCTTAATTAGTGCTCACAATTTCATTTATGTTTGCTTTCTTTTTTTTTCATTCATATTCTGTTAATTAAGTGAGCAGCCTCTAATCTTCCCCTGCCAGTAGCTTCATGTAGCCACCTAATTAAATTAATTGGGGAAGATGTTTTAAGTATGTAATTAAATCAATTAATATAATTTATGCCTGGCTTAACTGTACAGTGGAAAAACAGCTGAAGTTTGACTAGATGAATCCACTACAGCTTCCTGTCACTGATCAATGCTCTTCTTGATTTTTAGCATCTGGCAGCCAACTGGAATCGCATCAGGACCTCCAGGAGGACTATTATCCATATCCCATCATTAGGTATAACACTTTTGCCTGCAAATCTATCAGCAACCTCTATTACCCACCACATTATGACTCCTTGATTGAGTTCAAGGAAGGCCCCTTGTTTTATTCAAATTGGTCTCGGCAGGAAAATGTTCTCGACATGATGAGAGTAATAACACAGGGCCCTCGCTCGAAACGCCGTTTAATTTGGGGATTAAGCAAATAAAGTCATTATGTGGGGGCCTCTATTCAGTGGAGAGGTGATTTGCTGTAATTTGCTTTCATCTGTATGAAATGAACTAAAAAGTTGTGTATTTTTTTTTTTGGTTGGTTTTTTTTCCCCCTCTGAAATAACAGATAATGTTTGCAGGCTCTTTTAATGAGAGGCGAAGCCGGGCCCGTGCACGCCGGTGCTGGTGCAGCAATAAGGCAGGATATTGCCTGTACACTGATTTTAATCAAATGTGCAGTCAAAATGATAAGCTACATTCTCTGAAATTATTTAGTTCTAATTACGAGCAGATGGGATGCTTTATTTGCACCTAGGGCGCCTGAGCAAAAGGAAATGCTGTGTGAACAAGAATAATTAAGAAGTTGAATAGTGTTTTTTGCGCTTAAATAATCCGCAGTTTCATGTTAATTAGCACTAATGTAATTATTTAATTACATTTATGAATTGGGGGAGCCGAAAAGATGGTTTCTGCCACGTAATGGCAAAGTGGAGGTGTTGAGAAATTAAGAGGATGATTTCTTGGGAATTTCTAGGACGCACTGATAATCTCCTAAAACATGAAATCCTTGTCAAAACGCTCGTAACTGGATTTATAATTTCTATTTACACGGCAAATTAATTGACCTGAGAGCTGCAGGATTTTGTAAAGTGAATTGGTTAAGACCTGAATTAATGAAGATGGTAAATAAGTTTTAAACTCAGAGTTTTGCAGCCCAAATAGCCCTTTATTCCCTGATCCTGCTGACTGTGTCTAACATAAAAATACATTTGATCAACAACTCCTTTTAATTATACGTGTCCTAAAGTGTTGTGACCATCCCAGGTTAAATCACAACTGATTCCTATTTTAAAACAGGATAGTTTAAAAATAATTTAGACATTCCAATGTTCTAAACTGGATAAAAATGTGGAGAAGAGCATTTAGCCAGAAAAAAACCCATTATTAATTAGGTGTGTGAATTCAAGAGTCAGCAGAGTTGTTGCACACCAGATGTTTTCAAAGTGGTATTAAAATAATCCTCAGTATAATCAAAACAGGCTGACATCAAAAATTAATCATTATGTCCTTGTTCTTCTGCTGGATTTGGGAATTTATAAAAGGTTTTAAAATTATTTCAACCTCTTAAGTAAATGGTAAAACTCCAGGGAAATTCCACTTTATTCAGCAGTTCACTGGGAGCCCAGGCCCTGATTCTGTACCAGGATTTACACAGCCTTGTGCTGTAAATACAGGAATTTGGAGATGCAGGATTTGAGTGGAATCTCCCCCTTAATGAGGAAGAAAAAAGTAAGAAAGCTAATTTAAGTGCAGGTGATTTTTTTTAGAAAATCAGAAAACCTATTTTAAGTAGGTTAAAATACTAAAAAAATATTAATTATTCCCTTTAAAAGAGGGATTTGAAAGTGCTGTTTGGAAAAGTTATTCCTGCTTGTTTTTATGAAATGCAGCTTTATCTGGATATTTCCAGTATTCCAGAGGGATTTTACATGGATTAAATCATGATAAGCTGATTAAAATGTAATAGAAATATTTGGGTTTTTTTTTTTTAATTTGAAATTTTAAGATTTGGACTGATTTGGAGAAAGAGCAACAAAAAATTATTAACATTGAGCAATTTTGGTTTGATCTAACTACAAGAACAGCTGATATTTAAAATGTTAAAAGGTGAAAACATAAAATCCCCACACTAAAATCCTTTAAAATCTGACAATAATAATTTTGTATCTTTAATTATTCTGCTCCTGCACATTTGATATTTTAAAGTTAAGAATTCTTGAAGTAGACTTGGAGGAAGCTGGAAGATTTCAAAAATAAACATTTGGCTCAGTCAAAAAGGACTAAACATGCAAAATGCCAGCTGATCTCAGCACTCTTTTTATTTTTTACTGCCTTTTGCAACCATAAAAAAAAATTTAAGCGACAAAACCTGGGACAGAGCAGATAAACAAGAAGATACCAAACTTTGATGGTACTCAGTGATTTCTTTGTTCAGTTCTGTAAATCAGAAATAAAACCTGAAATTCTCTGCTCAGTGTCCTTGATTTCAGCATTTGAGACAAATCAGACTCTGATTGTTCTTCCCTTGCAGGTGGAATTCCAAGAAATGCTGATAGAGCCAGGAGGGTGAATTTCTTATTTCACAACCGTTTCAGATTGATGTCAAGTTTCTGGAAATAATCCAGGAAAAGGAATGGTGAAGGGCTTAAATTGTACTGCTGGGAGGAGCAAATGGTTCCATTTATTTCACCCAAACAAAAACTTGGAATTTCTAGGATAGCTAAAAACAAAACAAAGTAGATTCCAGTGTTGAAGGATTGTTGTGAGGCAGAGTGAGGAGAAATGAATTTGAACCTTTAAATCGGATTTACTGCCACAAATGTGTGCCAAATACAGAGAGAAAAACTCAGTTTTATTTAGGAACCTTTGAGTTTTATCTGCCAGAGCTGTTCCAGGTCCTGGGAGCACGAGGTGAGGGATCCCAGCTCCTTTTCCTCCTTCCCCTTCAGCTCCTGCCCCACAAACCTTTGTGTCCTGTCCCCCCTCTGCTCTTCCTTTTCTCCAAGGATTCTTTGTTGGGAGAAGCCACTTGGAGAGGAGCAGAATTTATTAAGAAAATGTCAATTAAAGGGTGTTAGGTCATGGCTGAGGTTGAAAGGGGGATTAATTAATTCCTCTTATTTTAGCACTTTTGGTACCTCTCTGCACTCTGGAGTCATCAATGCAAAACCCAATCCCACTGCCAAGTGTTCCTTTGTCCACATCCCAAATTCCAGCCACCATTTAGGATTTCTTACCCAGACTGGAGGCTGGATCAAGAACCAGAACTGATGGCACAGATGCACTGAGACGTGCAGGCTGTGATCACAATATATTCAATAGATTGAATTTCTTTGGCCTGGGCTTTGTTTAAACTGCAAGGAAAGGAATATTAACCCTTTAATCAGATTTATCAGGTGTCCAGTCTTGGAGTATGGAATGTTCAAGGTGGATCAGGAGGAATGTGCTTCATCCTGTGCACTGGGAGGGCAAGGATTCACCAGCAGTGAATATTCCTCATTAAATCTAATGGGGTCATGCCAGTGGGGGTTAATATATTGTGAATTAATATGTTTTATTAACCTCTCTGTGAAAAGTACAGTGCCACAATGCTGACATGGATCTGCAGAACCAGAGCAAAATGTACATTGAATTATTTAATTGCCACTTTGTTATTCCTGTCAAATAATTCCTGGTTTTCCAAGTGATATTTGCATGTTATTTTTTGGCCCAGTACTTAAAGCCCAGTGTTTTCAAGAGGAGAGTTCAGGGTAAGGAAATCAGCTGCATTCTGAGGCTGACATTTAAATGGTTTGAAAATATTAGGCAACATTTTTAGTGCCTTAAAATGGGGTGAGAGAACAAAACGAAGCCTTGAGACTAAAGTTTAAATACTCAGAGCAAGCTTTTTTCTAATTACTGTAGCTTAATACTAGAGGAGCAAAAGAAAAATAAAATCAATATATTTTACTTAGATGAGTTCTCCAAGTGCTGGTACCACTGTGCTGACTGCAATATGTATGGTAAGAAATGACCAAAAATTAAACTGGTAATTTCAATTTCTCTATTTTCTCATGTTCTGTGTGCAAAGTGCCATTGTCACAGCACCTTGGAATGCTGATCACTTGTAATAATTGTCTTTGTAATTAGCCTGAAATATCCACTTTGCTGTTTTCTACATGAAAGCACTGAAATAACTGTGCAGATTTTAGCCAAATTAAATGGAAGTTTCTGAATGAGAGTTTCTGATGATTTTCCATATGCAGATAGATGGAAATGTAAGGATCTCATTCCTGAATCAATCAAGTTTTTATGCCAAACACTGAATATTGGGATTAATCCTGATGGATTAAACAATTAATATCCCTGGTGGTAAGTGCCAGTGGAATTTGCACAGACACCACAATTCCTTTCCAATTGCACCAATTTGAAAATTACAGCCTTCAAAATTCTAGTTACAGTGCTGCTGTCATTTCCTGCAGTCTTTTTGAACGTGAGCATGGAATCAGCTGGAACTGTGACCTGCATGGAGATAATCCAGGCTCAGACAGGCTGTCACTCACCTTTCCTCTGCAACAAAGTGAGCAGGTAGCACTGAGACATCTCCTTAATGAAGTGCCTTTGGTGCCTTTTATCTGTGTGAAGGACAAAATTACCAGCATTCTTGCTTAATGATGGTGTCATTTTTTTTTCTACCCCCAGTGTTTAAAAAAAAAACAAAACAAACAATCCAGCAACATAAAAGACAAAATGGTCTGCGTGGTTAAATTAGAAAACTCTGTAGGGCTGTAACATTCAGGTGTGTATTTAAAATGACAGAAAAACATTAAGTTATATCAGTAATAACAGAAAATTCAGAAAATGCTGCAATGAGTGCTGTGAGATTTGAAATAGGGGTTTTTTTCAGCTTTTCTTTGAATCCAGAAATCTGATTTTTTTTTCCCAAATCTGTACCAGGGGTTTTCTGCCTGCAGTTTGAGGGGGGTTTTCTCTGTTTTCCAGGATATTCCGAACACATCCGTGAGCACATCCCAGATCTTGCTCTCCAGCAGAACCTGCAGATGGGGAGGCTCTGTGACATCCTGGGTATGTGACCAGCTCCTGCTTTTGGATTATTTCCCCCAGCTGGCAGTGAAAGAAAACAACACAAAGACTTTTTTTTTTTGTATTAATATTAAATATAGAGCATGGAGAAGCTGAGAAGGAATTGTGGCATTTCCTGGCCATGTAATCCATAAAAAATCCTGCTGCTTCCTTGCACAAGGACTTTTTAATTTGTATTAATATTAAATATAGAGCACAGAGAAGCTGAGAAGGAATTGTGGCATTTCCTGGCCATGTAATCCATAAAAAATCCTGCTGCTTCCTTGCACAAGGACTTTTTAATTTGTATTAATATTAAATATAGAGCACAGAGAAGCTGAGAAGGAATTGTGGCATTTCCTGGCCATGTAATCCATAAAAAATCCTGCTGCTTCCTTGCACACCTCCGTGCTGAGGTGAAGCAGCCTCGTCCTGTGACCTGCTGAGCACCACAAAGTGTTCAGTGCTCTACAAAATGAGTGAGCTCATTCGGGTATTTAAACCAATTTTTTAAATTTAAGTCAGCAAATGAAGCAAAAGGCATCTATTTAAAAGTTTGGTTTTTTTCCTGATGGGTTTCTTTTAAGCAAAGCAGGGAATATGATATTATAATAATATTATAATATTATATTGGTCACTGCTAGTATTATTTAGCAGTGACCAACTTCATTTGGCTCCGTGGAATGACATATTTTACATGATTCATGTATATTTCAGGAGCATGATTATTTTATAAATGCCATTTAGTAAGTTTGGAACAAAAATATATTAGATCCAGAAATTTACAGTTGCCTAAAATAATAATGTAATTGCCTTTATATATTATCTAGGCACTAATATTGGTTTTTTCCACTGTAATGGTTTTTTTCTTTTTTAGTTTTTTAACATGGATTTTTTTGGGCTCTTAAATTATAGAAACTTAAAGGGAAAAAGTCATTCATGAAACAGATTTTTTTTTCTCATTTCTGAACATGAAAATTGGTTCTGTTGTAAAATAAATGACAAGAAAGATCCAAACTAGTGAAATATTAACTAAATGATGAACTGGATCAGGTGCTTTACCTGTGCCTGGCAGAGGGGCACTGAGATTTTCCATTTTGGTTTGATTTTTTTTTTTGGAAAAGCAGAGGATCTCCTTGCTGGTTGTGACTTCCTGTGAGTGAAGCTGTCCCTGGAGCCCCACTGTGTCCTAAGGAGACTTTATCTCTCTTTATAGGGCAGTGCTACAGCAGTAAACCTGCTGCAGCTTTTTATTCCCCAAATTCACTTGAGCTGACAATTTTTCACTTGAGTGTGGACTGGTGAATGGTGCTGAACTCTTCCATTAGTTATTTTTAAAAGTTATCTGGTAAATAATTATATAAAGACTCTGCTTGTGGTACTTCAGTGCCTCAGGTGAGTTCTGGCCTCACATTTTAAATGTGGATTATTTCCCTGCAGCTCTGGCAAAACAAAATCAAGCAGTGGGATCTTTTATTCCTTCCCAACATTTGGCTCAGGGTTTCCTTACCCAATCCTTGCTTTGCTGCAGTCATGCCATGGAATAGCAGCTATCCCTGGCACTTGTGCACAAGAAAACAATGAAAGGCTTCCCACTGATTTGGATCAAAATCTTGGAGAGCTCTTTGCCTATTGATGCTTCAAGGCCCATTAATTCATTAGCTCATCTATTACCATTAATATTTTAGCAGAACAGAGTGGTTAAAATTCACCAAAACTGCCTGTATTACAGATTTTTCTTCTGGGAGGACACAGCCCTTCAGCCCAAGCTGTTTTCCATGAGGAAAAGCAGATTTCCACACAGGCTGGAGTGGCTGCCCTGCACACTGCCATGCCCAGCAATGGTTATTATTAATGATACCCCACTGGGAGCTTTTGTGTGGGCAGCACTGGAGTGGGAGCAGCCCATGGAAAATCCAGGCAGCGTGGAAAATTGCAATTTCCTCAGCTTTCTCAACTGAATGGCTCAGTTTTATAATTTACTGGCATTAATGGGATATATTTTTAAAGCACTTCAATTCCCATTGATGTTAATGGGAGCTGGGCTCACAAATCCCCCTGCACCACTTCCCAAATCCTGCCCCCAATATGTTCTGCAGATTGAATCCCAGGGAGCTGCTCCTCCTTTGGGTTGCTGACCTGTCTTCGGAGAAATGCTGAAGCACACCAAAAATCCCAAAGATTTGGGAATTAAACCTCATTTTTCTTTATTTCCAGTGGCTTTTTAGGGCAGCTGTGAGGGTGGGGAGTGCTGTACCTCTCTCCCAGCAGTGAACACTGTGCCCCTTTGTTTCAGATGCCAACGTGGACGTCATCTACATCTGCCCCCTTGCTCTGAGTGAGGAGTTGCTGCAGTATTACCATAAACTCCTGGGTCTGCAGGCAGCTGTTAGATCTGGGAGCCCCGAGGACATGGCTGACCTGCAGGACAGGTTCAAAATTCTCACCCCTGAAGCTATAAACAGCTTCCCTGTGAGTTTGTCTTCTAATTACTACAGCTTGAGGGATGCAGTAAAATTAAATTGGAAATTTTATAACTTGCAACGCTCTGGTACACATCAGTGAAATATTATTGCAAGTTTAAGGGCTTTACTGATTAGCCTACTAGTTAGAGCATTGGAAATAAATATCCTGGTTTAGCTTTATAGACTTGCTTGAGATAGTCCTAGATTGGCTATTTGTAGGCTCTTGTCCCTTCTGACTCTGTGCTTGGGACTGGGAACTTGATAGATTTATATCTCTAAGCAAATCATAGCAATAAACCATTCTTATTACTGCAACTTTATCTTTGGCTGGCCCAGCATTGTCATTCCTGTGTTTGCAGTGGCTCTTGCAGCTAAATCCAGTGCAGAGCTCCTTAAAGAACAAGGCTTAAACAAAGTTGGGTAATAATACAGAAATCTGAGTTTCAAACAGATCAGAGTAATACACGAATATGAGCTCCAGTAACACAAAAGTCATAGTTCCAGAATAATAATTAATGATAGAGAAATATTAGTTCTAAACCTGTCAGGTTTAAAGCCATGTGCTAAAACGTGTTCCAAGTAATGTACAGTGTGTTCAGTGTTTCTGAGAATGCTGCAGTGCACTGGAGACTTTTCACAGGGAATAATAGTTTTATATTCTGAATATTAAACCTACAGTGTCTTGGCTGTAGGATTTGATTGTTATCAAACTTTGTGGCACATTTAGGGGCTTTGCTTGAAGCCCTGCTGCTGCTTTTGCTATTTTTTTCTTTTTAAGTTGCACTCTGACAATCATAGCAGCTTTTTTCTCTGGATGCTGGGGTATTTTTCCAATAGTAACTCCCAGCTATGAATTAATGCCAAAATCTGTCAGGAGAATGGGCAACACCAGATTTTAGGTGAACCAGGTTGAGGTAACCATGGGCTCTTTAGAGCCATGCACCTGTTAATGTGCAAAATCTACCTTGTTTTCATTTAACATGTGTTCTTCTCCATATAATAATTAACATTTTTAATGAATATATCCTCTGTGTGGAGAGGAATCTGCTCAGAACTGCTCCTGGTCATCCCTTGGCTTCAGTGACAATTTGGGCTGTGGAAGGGTTTAAGCTTTATAAGTTTTTTTAAAGGATCTTTCTCCTGGGTTATTGAATAAAAAGCTTTTATTCTGCCTAATGGATCAAAATTTATTCCTAGTCAATGCAAGTGTGGCTTGAAGGCCACTTTAGAGGGCTCCTTTTAGCAATTCCAGAAGCACAAATCAGCCCTGCACGTTTTCCCAGCTGTTTTGGTGGAACTGCATGGAAGGAAAATGTGTGGAAAAGGCTCAGCTGGCCCTGATCCTGCACTTGAGGTGTGTCCCAGCTGGAGACTCTTTGCTCTCCTGGTGATCCTGATGCCAAGGTCAGAGCTGGGATCTTGGGAAGCTGAAAACAAAACAAAAATCAACAGGTTGGAGAGCCAAGAACTTTGGTTGATCCCATATCCCCTGTCCCTGCTGGAATCCCTCAGTTCGGCTTCTCCCTGCTCTCCCTCCCACTTCCATCCATCCTGGCAGCTCCAGCACTCTCAAAAAGCAGGGCTGAAGCAGCTTTTACAGCCTGACCTCCTTAATTAACTGTAAAATCCATTACTGAGGGACACAAAGCACATCTCCTCCCTACAAGCCCCGTGTGGCCCCAGGCTGGGAATTGATGCTGTTCCCTCATGCAGGGCTGGAATGGGGCTCCCTGCTTTGGAGCAGTGCTCAGGTAAAGGGAACCCATGGATCAGGGCTTGAAATGTCTTGGCTTTGAAAGTGATGCCAGGAAAAGGGCTCCAGGTAACTTGTTTGCTGATCTTTTCATCCTTAAATTTCTGTAATTCTCTTTTTTTTTTTTTCTGCTGGAACTTTGGAGAGTGTCCCATTCCTGCAGTCCTTGGAGCATGTGCAGCTCCTTTACAGAGAGATTTGGGCACTTTTTGGAGCTGTGTTTGGTGTGAGAAAGCACCAAGGCACTGACAGAAGGGGATTCCTTGTGTTCTTTTCCAGCATCATCCTCCCTATCCAAGCAATGAAATCAGGATTTCTGCTTCAGTCCCTGGCAATGAACATCCAGGTCTTGGAAGGAAAATATTCTGTATTCTTCAATGCTGGAAATCCCTGGCAAATCCAGGCTTTCCATTATCCTGAAAATACAGGGATACTTTCCTGGGGCCTAAATGAGATGAAATCTCAATAGGAAGATGATTTTCTCCTTGTTGGGATTATGATTTGTTCATGACAATTTATTGCATTGGATTTCTCTTGTGCTATTTCTCCATCCCTCCCTCATCCTCAGTATATTTTTGGGAAAATAATTGGAATATATGCAGGCCATGCATGGGATATGTTGCATAAAATGTTTTTGAGATTTCACCTGCCAGGAGAGATTGATTTAAATTCAGAGCTTATAGGATATCTCATGAGCTGCTTGTTCAGCAATAGATCTTTTTTTGGGAAGAAATGAGAAATTCCTTCCAAAAAGTTGGAACCCTTGCATTTTAAACAAAAAAAACCTACTACAAAGCTGCTCCCCTCTCCTTAAGTGGTCCTTTAGATCAGCAATCAGAGCTGAAATGGAAATGTTCATCCCCAGTAATTTAATGTAAGCACTGCAAGCTTTTGTAAATCAAAGTGTTTTATTCTCAGAGAATCACTTCAAATACCACTGAACTGTATGTGAAATACATTCCCTGCTATAGGGAGGGGAGGGGATTCTTCATTTTTTTATTGATTTTGAGGAGCTCTGGAGTTAAACCATGCCAGGAGTGTTGCTGAGATGAATCACTATTATCCAAAGGCCAGCAGCCTCTGTGCCGACTGACAGAAGGATAATTCCACACGGATCAAATAAATACAGATGTGTAGTAATTAGTTCTATTCCCAAGGAGGCCATTTCCAACCCACTAAAGATGTGCACCATTATGGAGCCTCACCCCAACAGCTTTTATCAATTTAAACTGCTAAGCTACAGGATAGGTCACAACCCAGCCTGCTATTAATAATGTATTTATTGTGGGCAACGTTAGGAATTAGGGGGAGAGGGGGAAAAAAAACAAAAAAGAAAACAAAACATTTTTCATAAGAAGAAATGTTCTCTTTTTACAGGAGCATCACATGTGCCTGGCCACTGTGCTCAAGTACAGCCCCAGGACGCTGCAGAGGCTGCAGGGGCTGCTCCAGGGCAGGGATGCCTACGTGGTGGGGGGGGTTCCCCACCTGGATGATTTGGCTGTGGCTGACCAGCTCCAGGTGCCACTTTTGGGCTCAGAGCCAGCAGTGGCTCAGCTTTACAGCACCAAGTCTGGCAGCAAGAGAATCTTTGCCAGTGCTGGAGTGCCAACCCCTCCTGGAGAGTGGGACATCCACAGCAGGGAGCAGGTGAGCTGAGCTGTGTCATTCCAGTGAGAGCCTCATCAATGGATATCAGTTCTATATTGTACATGTTAAACCTACAGTGTCTTGTCTTGATCTGATTTTTATCAAGCTTTGTTGTCACAATAGAGCCCGACACGAATCACAGAGACACAGCAAACTCAAGTTTGGGAAAAGGTGAGGAAGCAGAAGCTTTATTTTGATTTTCGTTTTATATAGAGTTTTGGGAACGACTGTGGATTGGAGAATGAGGTCACCTCTCAACCACCCTGGTCAATGAAAAGGTCCATCAAACCTTTCTCCTCCCAGAGAAAGGAATGACAAACAAAGAGACAGTGAGGAAAACATCCGTGTGTTTACATGAAACAGCGTGAGAAATTTTATCACAAAAATGAAAAATCAGAAGGCTGAAAAATCAGGGTGTCACTTGTGGCACATTTAGGGGCTTTGCTTGAAGCCTTGTTGTTCTTTTTGCTGGTTTTTTTTTCTGTTTTAACTGAACTTTGACAGTCAGAGCAGGTTTTTTCTCTGGATGCTGGGTTATTTTTCCAATAGTAACTCCCAATTATTTTTCCAGTAGTAACTCCCAAACCCTCGTGGGTTTGATCAAGTCTTGGGTGAAGTTGGGTCCTTTTTTTGGCTCAGTTAAATGCAGTTTGTGCCCAAGGCAGGAAGGAACACAATTACTCTGGGGTTCTTCGTGGGCTTGAGGATATAAAAGTGTTTGGTCCAATATTTGAGACAGTTTGTGCTGCTGCCCCATGGGTGAAGTCATGAAATGAATCCATTTTACCAGTGACATTTTCCAAAAATCCTTGTTCTAAGGGGAGGAAATCTGCCCTTCAGTCAGCCTGTTCCAGCTGAGGTTCACTGAGCATCTTTGCAGTTTTACTTTGTACCCAGCCTCTCATTGCTGAATTCATCCCTCTTGTTGGCATGACCAGTAGGAAAATAACAAAATCCTATTGAGCTGAAATTACAAGGCACGAGAGGTTTCTGTACTTTGATTTTACATGTTTATTTTGCAGCTAGTTCCTCAGTATTTTATTCTCCAAGCTGAATTTGCAATTTATAATGATATGTCTAAGTATTTATTTTTAAAAAAATGACATTTTTATGGTTGTGTTACTTCTCATCCAGGAAAATAATCATTGCTAAGGTTTTTTGTAGGTGCTCCTGCTTCTTCAAGAGGCTTTTCACATTGCTTTGGTTTTTATTAATCACCTTTAACACTGAACAATCTAAGCTACACAAATCCATTGCAACTTCTCCAGTAGATGAAATAAATATATGATCAATGACCTGCAAAACAGCTGTTTGATTTATTTGATTCACGTAAATTATTTAACAATACTTCTGGTTCATCCTACAGGGTTATGGAATTTCTCCTTCTGTTGTTTGCTTGTATGAAATATTGACATTTTAGGTTAAATAATCAAAGTGAGGTGACACCATGGTAAAGCACAATTCAATTTTCACTTAAAGATAGCACATAATTCTTTGTGATTGGTACAGTCCTTACAGGATTATTGATCCTTTTCATTACTGTAGGGGGAGCCCTCAAGAAAAACACATTTATGTGATTCTCAAAAGCCACAAATGGAACACATGTAATTGTATTTTAGGTCAATCTTTAAAAAAAAAAAAAAAGAAAGAAAGGAAAGAAGCAAAAATCCCTCAAATTACTCTGTAAAATGTAGAAGACTCCAGCCAATGCAACAAGATCTGAGAATACTTTTACCAGGTTCAAAGTCATTTGCAGTTTCTAAGAAGCTAATTGCATCCTGCACCAGCTGGGCAAAAGGCATTTGAAAGCCATTTAAATCTGTGTACATACACAAATAAATAATTAGCATTTTTATAAAGCCTGCCTGGTACCTCCTCCCTGCATTTACAGCCATGGAATGCTCTCTCCAGTAGGAAAATTCCCCAGCTGTTTTGGCTGGTGTTACCCTGGCACATTTTTGCAAATAGCCTGGTCCATCCCACCTTGTTCCCTGGCACAAACGTTTATGGAGCAGTCACCTGGACATTTTATGTGTGAAAAAACATAAAATTTTTCTAGGTGAAAACCTGCTGAGGTTTTCTTCCTAGGAGAAGCTCGTTTTCTCTGCACAGATTTCTGTAAACACATTTTCTTTTTGTGTGTGTTCAAAGACACAAATGCATTCTTTTGCCCTCACATGGGGGATGAGAACCTTCTCTCTCTCAACCCATGATATAGAAAATTGTTATCTCTCTGATTTTAAGCATTTTCTGGCATTCCAGCAGTTTGGGTACTGAGCATGAAGACAAAAAAAAAAGTTAGCTCAGAACCTGGGCACATACAGCCCAACATCCTCCTGAACAATGGGGTCATTTTAATCAATCATATAAACCTTCTGATATTAGAATCCAAGAGTCCTGAGTCACCCCTGCTGGGACTCCAGCAACAACAGAGCACTTCTGGAGATCCAAAACCTCAGACAAAATAATAAACCAACACCAAAACACCTGGGCAGGCAAATTCCTCTGCAGAAAACAGGGATGAAGGCCATGGAGCCTTCAAAGGTTGCTTTCAATCCATACCCAAACAGCTGCAACAGCACAAAACCCCTCTGAGAAAATGAAAGCAGATTTAGAAAAAGAAATGTTTCAAGCCCAAATCTTTGGGAGCTGGGAGCGTGAGGAGCATTTTGGTGCAGTCCCAGTGCAAATGTTTTGTGTCCCTGCCCTGCAGCTGCTCCGTGCTCTCAGCCAGCTCATCCTGGACCACGGGGAAGTGCAGCGCTGGCTCTTCAAGGTGGATGATGAGCGGGGAGGAGATGGCACTGCCTTCTGTGATGTCACCTCCCACCTGGAATGCTACCCCTGGCTCCAGAGGGAGGGCCAGGGACACGGCCCGGCGCGTGTGAGTAACACAACTGAATCTTCTTTGTTGTCTTGGCTCTTTCATGTTCCCCTGAGCTCCCTCCTGGTTGGAAATCTCTTCCCTGAGCCTTCATTTGAAGGTAAATGTTGATACCCAGCCCAGCCTGGCTTCACAAAGCAATAGGCAGCAGTAATCAACCAAATTAGATAGTAATTAAATAAAACAGGGAAATATTCTAAAATACAAAGGAATTCCTGGCAGCCAGCTGTGGAATGAGTTGTGTCATAACACTTCCTGTGCAATAATGGGCAGCTTTTATACATTTTTGGTATAAATTTTATACATATTTTGGATAAATTTTATACATATTTTTGTATAAATTTAATCCATTTTTTGTATACATTGTATACATTTTTTGGTATAAATTTTATACTTTTTTTTTTTTGCTAAAGTGAGGATATATAAAAGAAAGTTTATAGGCAGCACAGCCTAATCTCTACATAGAAATTCGGAATTATTGAAACAAAGATTAATTGGGATTGGGATTAAAATGGCTGAACACCACGAATTTGAAATCATGCAAACTGATTGCTTTTTCAGCTGTTTTTTCATGGATTCTTTTTCCTGCATGTTTTGCCTCACTAATAACTTTTAAACCTGTATGAGACAACAATTGGAGGTCTTGGTGATCATTAAACTCCTGCAAGTCTCATTACCAGGGGTGTTTAGGCAAGGAGAGCCATCTATAAAAATCTAACTAAGGGAAACATCAGAGCAGGAGCTCAGGCACTCCTGGATTCCTAAGAATCCCCAGGATTGAGAGGCTGGAAGATGATACATTTTAACTGCAGAAAAATCCATATGAAACCACACTTCATTCTTCTGGCATTCCAAGAACTATTTGTAGTTTAAATATTCATTGGTATTTAAATGTGTTAATTTCAATAAGCATTTGATATTTCTGTATATCTTGCCAAATTCATTCCTAATGTAATGGTTTTAAAGCCAGAAGGAATGTATCCAGAAAAATGGTTTAATTTACATAAGCTACTCATTACAGCTCCTCTGATTTTTTTTAATTCAATCCAAACGGGTTTGAAATTTGGGGTTGATTGAATTATATTGTATATTAAAATTTCAAATTGGGCTGATTATGGTTCTGCTGCGTTTGACAGATAGAAAATAATTCCACATGATAAAACAGAGTCCCTGATAGAAAGCTGAAGGGATAATTCTCTGATCTGCAGGTCAGGCAGGATGAAGCAGAGCCCTGACAATCCATCCCAGTGGGACACAAAGCTCAGGATGGATACAGGTCCTGCTCCCAGCACCTGGACAGAATCAGGAGTCACCAGCTCCACTTCTTTGCTGGTCTAAATCCCTGATAGCAGTGGCCTTTTTAATTAAAATCCCTGCTTCTGTGCCTTTTTCATTCTTTTCCTAAGTGCTTCTGCATAAAGGACCCAGTGAGCCCTGACTTCCTTTGGTTTTCCATTTACTCCATTTGTTACTTACTCAAGCTGGGATACAACCAGTGAGAAACCCTTGAAGACATGTTGGAAGTTGGGAAAGAAACATGGAATAAATAAACATGGAGTAATGAATTTGATCTCATTTCCCAGAGTCAGCAGCCAAACCCAGGCCACTGCTGACATGGGCTTGGCAAAGTTCTCCAGAGCAGCTCTGGGTTCCTCATCCCTGGCCAGGCTGGATGGGGCTTGGAGCACCCTGGGCTGGTGGAATGGGATAATCCTGAAAACCTCTCCCAATCCAAACCTTTCTGTGACTCCAAAGTGTGCAGCTTGCTGCTGCTTTGAGCACCTTGAACGTTTGCTGACTTTTCCCTGCCTTCCACGTTTAGCCTCTTTTGAAATAAGGAATTGCAGCCTCCCCGAGCCTCAGTGCAGAGAGCAGAGGATTAAAACTCTCCTTTGTCAGGGAGCACCATTGTAATGATCCACATTTAAACATCAAAGCAGGAGTTTGTGCTTTCATGTCCTGGTGCAGTGAGGGGACCTGGTTCCTTTGATAATGTAGACGTCGTGTCACTGCCACACACAAACGGATGCTGGCAGGTTATTAAAAAATTCAGCTTCTTGATGAAAGACTATCCTGCAGGCTAGGAGCACAGTGAAAAGCCTCTCCATTCTGGTGGAATTATTAGAAATGAGAACATGACTGTAAGCACTAAATTATGGTAATACTTACAAATAGCATCATTTGCATAGCAGTTTAAGACACGCCACCCAGATTTTCCTCAGTGGCGTGGAGTAGGCAACAGATTAAAAATAATGGACTTGGTGAGTTTGAACTGTGTGAAAATCTATTCCAGCTAAAAATGAGGCTGGTTTTAGATTCCTCGTTGCAAATGCAACACTGGGGCAGACCCAAAAGCGTGACAGGATTATGGATGGATTTCACCTTGTTAACTTAATGCAGCCTCTGAGTTATCTGAACAATTAATTTGTAACTGCGGGAAGGGTTGAATTCATAAACTGCAAAATGTCTCCAAGTCCATCAGCCTCCTGTGCACTGCTCAAGTCTGTCAGCAGAGGAATTTTCATCCAGAATATCCAGAGAACTGCTGTACATTTGGCACTTGTGGGATTGTTTGTGGAGACATCTTCCAGTGTGGAAAAGCATCAGGGTCTGGCCCTAACTGTGCACAAAAAATGCATAAATACTGAGTCTCCTTATCAGATCAGTTGTATCTTGTAGGGTGAATAATGATTGTGGGGAACAAATAAATTCGTTTTTATCATCTGCAGGTTTGCTGTACTAATGCAAGCTTCATGCATAGCACAAAAAGTGGTTTTGCTGCTGTAAGAATAAGTGAATGATTTTTTGGCATATCTAGATAAAGATATCCATAATCCTTGTTAATATATGGTATAGCTGGGCATCTCACTCCTGCTCCAAATCAGCAGCTCAGATTCTGGAAAATCTCACCCAAACTTTTACGGACCCTTGCTGGGAGACTCTAAATTCATGGAAAATTCTCATTACTGCTGACACCATCTCTGCCTTAGAGGGATTCTGACTTCTTGGAGGCTGGGAGAGCATCCAAGGAATGGATATGCTCACTCTGTCTTCATATTTTGCTTTTTGTTAGGACTCAAACTCCCAAAACTCTTCCCTTTTAGGGCAAAGAGAACATTACCTTCCTGTTGGCATTGCCTTTTTTCTTCTTTTAACAATTCCCTTTTGTATAAACAACCCAGGACTGCAGGATCCCACCCATTTGTATAACTATGGAATTGGAGCAAATCACTAGATTAAATGACTACTGAAATTAATTTTAGAATTATCTTTTATTACCCTGTGACTTAATTAACCACCAGGACCAACAAGACAATGTCAGTTTATCTAGCAGCAAGTCTGAAAATAACAAAGATCAGGCTGGAGACAAAACAAAAAAAGGGATAAAGAGGAGCTGAAAATCCAGGGATAGAACAAGACACAGAAAAACAAGCAACAAATACTCTCTGAATAAGCCCTTCAAACTGGTGATAGCTACACAATCATTTCAAAACTCTCCATCAAATATCTGTCATAGGGGAAAAAAAAGGATTTCATGCACTTGTGCAGCCCCTGCTAGAAAAATATTTGAGTTTTACTCCTCCAGTTGAGTCAGAGGATTTTGTCTCTGTTTCTTTTCCTTACAGGCAGTTAATTAATTAATTTGGTTAATTTATTACCATGAGGAAATCAGATTAGGAAATCTTTGCAAAATCTTTGCAGAAGGTGACAAATCTGGACAACTTTTGGTCTGAATCACCAAGATCTGGATGCTGCTTGCAGGATTTTGCATTGATTGCTGTTGGAAAATAGGAATGCAGAATGCTGGATGTTCCTTTAAATGAACCAATTTTTGGTCAGCTTTTAGAAGTCCTGTACTAAGTAAAAGGTGAATTTTGGGATTAGCTGGAAATCAGGGATAGTGGGGAGCAGATTGTGCCCTGCTTGGATGGATTATTACAGCACACCTGGAGCTTCCACATCGTATTTCTTTACTGAGCTCAGGAATTCAGAGTAGGATGTGTTTGCAAACAGATCAGGATAAAACCAATCCATCAAAAATGTAATTTCGGAAACCTGCCAGTGCCAGCACACTCCTTTCTGACCCCCTTTGAACACAGCAGAGCTTCCTAACACTGCTTTTTTCCTGACTTTTTATTAATTGATCTTAGAGTAACACCTAAAGCCCACGGAGGGGGTTCTTGAGGAGCACGTGGAATTGCAGGTGTGGCATTTTTCCAGCCTGAAGAGGGCCAGAAACTCTGGGAGCTCCCCAGAAAAGGCATTTCCAGCATTTTAACATTTCTTCTAACTGATACCATGTTCATTAGGGAAAGAAAAGGAGCCCAAAGGCTTCAGGAAGAGCTCGATGATGGAAAGGAGCAGTGCTGGAGGTTTCTTAGCGTCAGCAGAGCAATTATTCTAAATAATTGAAATATTCATTGCACCATCAAACAATCCTCACTTTACTGAGATTATCTGCACATGATGAGCAAATCCGAGGTGAAATAAAGCAGAATTGTGTCCCTGGGCTCGGTGAAATCCAGAATATCGTCCCTGAACCACAAGCAGGGGCTCTGCAAGCTGTTGGGCTGTGTGTCCTATTGATTTAATATGCTCCTAATCAGTACATAAAGCTATAGGCCTGCAGTGTTAATTTTTCATATGCTTACAAAGTACCCTTTGATTTTCTGTCACGCGTTAATTACAGCGTTTTGCCATTAAATAGGAAGCTTTGTGTAAACTAATTACTAGGTAATCATTGTCTACCGCCAGCGTGCTGTTCCTACCTTTTATTTTATTCGAAAAATGCACAGATCTCAGTCTGGAAGCACTATACCTTCCAGCCATTAGCTCTCACTAATTCATAGCATTATTGTGCTAAGATTGTAGGAGTTGTAATTGTTGTGGTATCAGTGCTGTTAATTACCGGAGTAAACAGTTGAAATGGTGCCAAGGTCTATTGTACAAGGCAGAGGAAAAGGAGGTTTAAATGTTACTTCCACCATCTGGGGACTGGAGGAGAGGCAAATGCTAGAAAACAGCAGTGAGGCAATATCAGAACTTCAGCTCCAGGGTTTGAGGCCATATGGATCCAGAATATTTTGAATCAATTGAATTTAAGTGCCAGTTTGTAGCAATAACAGTGGGGAAGGAGAGGATAAAGCAAGAGCACTAAAGAAATCTGAAATGCCTTAATGTCGGTGCAGCCAATAAAATGCCTGCTTGGATTATTTTAAAAATGTTTGTTTTGCTAAAATCCAAGAAGTAACACATAGGCAACTCTGGGAATAAAAGGAGTTTAAGTGTGTGTTGTTTGTGAAAAACAATGCAGGTTTTGTCTGACAATTCCTGTAGCATTACAGCAATTTCCATAAAATTCCTGGGAAGTGACTCTGGGTTTTCCATATAAGGTTTCTTTTCTTTCTGAAACCACATTTTTGGAATTCATTAGAATATTTTGTTTAGAGGTACAAACCAGAAAGGAGAGCAAGTGTAGTAAATTTATAGAAATGGAAATAGAGAAAAGTCAATTAATTGGGAAAATAATTTTCATCTGAGGGCATCAGAATTGTTTGTGCTCTTACAGAAATCTCTCTAAAATAAAGGAAAATGCACTTGCAGCAATCTCACTAAAATACAGGAAAATGCACTTGCAGAAATCTCTCTAAAATACAGGAAAATGCCTTCAAATATTCCTGATCTCATTTTGTATGAGAATTACCGTCCCAATGTCCTGAATTTACAAATCCTGCCTTTGAAATAAATATATTATTATTGTTTTGAAGAGAGATTTTTGAAGACCATGACAATTACATTTTCTTTGCTCTGAAGGAAGATGTGGGGAACCTTGAACATGCACGATGCACCTTGCAAAAGACACAATTTGGAATATTTCTTTAGATTAGAAAGCAAACTACCTAATAAAATTATCCTACTCTTAAATTAACATTCACTGGACAGACAAGCACAATTCTTTGAGGAGTTTGCAGCACTTTGAAGATCTTTTTTCTGGCTGATTTTTGGCAGCACAGATTTGAACTTTAATTTCCCTGCATAGATTGTTTTCCGAGCAGGGATCTGGCAGCAAATTGCTGCTGCCAGCTTCGAGTGTCTGCAGGAAATAGGGAGGATCTCTCTTCCTAAACAATCCTGGTTTATTTAATTTTTATTGGTCTCTTAGCAGATGTTGAAGTAGTTCAGGGCACAATGTAAACATGTGCTTTTCAATGGATGGTAAATAGGAAAGTGCACAATGAAAGGAGCAGTTGGGAGGGGGTTTGGAGCAGGGCACAGGGGGTTCTGTGGGCTTTTTGTGTGGCTGTAGTTGAATTTAGAATTAAAAGGAGTGCTTGATGTTTCTGCAGCGAAACCCTCAGCGTGGGGAGCAGCAGCACGAGCCCGGCCCCAGAACCGTGGCCCCATGTGGTGTGAAAAAAGGAGCAGCACTTGAAGGGCTGGAGATTTGAAAGGGAGCTCAGCTCCTTGTTGTGGCAGTGTGGAAGGGGCTGTTTGTGGGGTTTATTGAAGCGTGGCAGATGTGCCTCAGCCCCACAAAAACCCTTCGAGTGGGAGCAGCCCAGCCCCGCGAGCGAGGCCGAGCCCAGGGAAGTGCAGGATTCTGTGTTCAGCATCCCCCTGGATGCCAGGCAGCTGAAATGGACCATTAGCTATCAGGGAAAATTGTCTTTGCTCCTTTCAGCAGATGGAGCAAATATTTTACAAAGCAATTTTACATAGGAAAAACATTTGTGTGAGGCGGTAATGACGGCTGTTTGCCATGATGGGACCTGAGCTCAGAACATGCTTTTCCAGCTCTGGGGAAGGCAAAATTGGCACTTTTTGAATTTGAAAATTTGCAGTTAACAGTGAAAAGCCCGGGTTTTAAATCAGGTGGCAAACTTAAAGTAGATAGAGAGTGCTCAGTGTGTCGCTCCCAAAGCCATTCCCAGTTTTATAGATCTCTCCATTTATTCTGTTCACTGTGGTACTTCTGTGCTTCTGGCCAGGGCAGACCTATCTGAATTGGGAAAAAAATGTCCAATCAGTTTAATTTGGCAAAATAGGAAATAATGGCAGTTATTTGCACATTGGGCAGCAATCACTGGCTTCTTCCATGGTGCTGGTGTCACTGAGAACATCAGAACGAGCTGGGCTGGACCAGTTCCCAGCCAGACTGGAATAAGTTAGCCCAGCTCCACTGATCACAAGAGAAAGGATGTACTTTTAAATGGTAGGAATTGTCATGGTGCCATCCAAGTGGCAGAAATTGCCACAGCTCCACTGACTGCAGCAGAGTCGTGGCACTTTGTATTGCTCAGGAGCTCTCTGCTGATTTGATTCCTCTCTGGCCCACTCAGCTTTACTTATTTGGAATTCCTTTCTTCACTCTATTTGCTTGCAAGGTCTAAATAATTTCCTTTCCGTCTGATTTTTAGCTAAAAAGCCCTGCATCTTACACATCTTGCTCTGCAGCCTCTTTGTTTCCCCAGATCTTTCTTCCTGTTTCTGTTTCTTCTTCCTATTTATTTATTTCTCTTCTCAACAGGCTTTTCAGCTTTTCTCTCTTTTTCTTTCTGTCTCCAGCAGATTTCCTACCACTGCCTTCAACGTCTGCCACGCTTGGTCCTAATTTTGTGTTGCAACTGCCTAAGAAAACCTTTCAAAATCCATCTTGCAGAGGGGTGAGAAATGATTTCTCATTTAGTGGGGAAAAAGCTGTGATTTCTTTTGGTGCTTCTTCATTTTTATAAAAAGGTGCTAAACCAATTTGGAGAGATGTAAAGATTTCTACACGGTGTAAACAATATTTGAGCTGCTCATTTTTACTGCTACTAAGAAACATCAGCTGCAAGATTTGAACAAATGCTCCCTGTTTCTGTTGAGCCTGGATGTGCTCCTGGATTGTTTTGGGCCACATCAAGAGAGAAAACATTGGTAGGCTCTGCTGGAGAAACTGTCTAATTTAAATGAAATTAGCCAGCTGAGCACTGATCCTTTTAAAAGGTTTGACTTCATGAGTGAATGTTGGATCCGGGCTTGAATTTGCCTACTAAAACTCCCTATAATCAGGATTATTGCCTTTTTAGAGCTTACAGTTGCAAAAAAACCCCCAAAACCTCCAACCAGAATTCCAGGTGCTGATCCTTAAAGGGCAGCTCCCTTCTGTGAACACCCTGATTGCCCAGGCATTGCTCAAAGCCCTGCCACCATGGCTGGCAGCTCGAGGGAACTTTGGCAGATTTTCTTGCATTGATTATTTGTTTAAAATCCTGGTTTGTTTGTCAGACACCCAGGTTTGGTGCTCACCTCCTTCACACTCAGCAGAGCTGTGGCTGCCCCTGCATCCCTGGGATAGGGGAAGGTGTCCCTGCCCTTGGAAGGGCTGGAATGGGATGGGATTTAAGTTCCCTCCACACCCAAACCATTCCAGGATTCCATGATTTATTAAAGCAACATCCTTAGATGTGCAAGAAGACCTTTCAAAAGGCAGAGGAAAAGTCCCTTGGAAGTTTTTCCTGATTTTGCAGCCAGGTTAGGGAGGTTTCTTCCACAGCCACGTGTGAAAGGAGAGACAGCTCAGAATTGCTGCACTGGAAATTCCTGTCCCACTTTAATTTTTACTTACACAAACCTGGGCACAGCACTCCCAAATGCCTCCACATCCAGCAGAGATTCCTGAGGGGTTTTTTTTCCCCCCTGGGATTTATCAAAATCTTTCAGGCAGCCGCTGCACACCTCTTGCTTTGTTTGTTTTTTATATTTCTGTTGAAATTGCTCAATACCCCAAGTCAGCAGGTCTCAGGGATGGGATGGGAGCGACAGAGGTGCTGCTGGGTGCACTGCCAGCTGTAAACTGATTTGTGGGGCAGCAATTCCAGGCCATCCATCATGGCTCTCATCCTCTCTCCAAAGCCAGGGTGATTTTCATGAACCTGTGCCTTGCTCAGCAATAATTCAGCACAAACACAAACCCACGCAAGGCCATTGGATATTTGCTCACTGCTCTGTTGTTTCAGTCAGCTCAGCCATCCAGAACCAAAATTCCTCCTTCAGATCCTGAGGAAATGAGCGGGGTAAAGACCTGAAGTCGGGTAAATTCTGAGTTTGGATCTCATGTTTTATGTGCCCCTTTGTTTTTGGGTAAATTCTGAGTTTGGATCTCATGTTTTATGTGCTCCTTTGTTTTTGGGTAAATTCTGAGTTTGGATCTCAGGTTTTATGTGCTCCTTTGTTTTTGGGTAAATTCTGAGATTGGATCTCAGGTTTTATGTGCTCCTTTGTTTTTGCCATAAGGTTGTGCTGCTTCATGTATTGATCTACTGACTAAAACCATTTTTAACCCATTTTTGGGTGATACTTTTAAAGTCAAGAACATCTTTTTCTCCTTATTATATGATAGGAGCCCACACATCCCATGTCAGCACCACCATCTAAGCACCTCAGTATTTTTAAGGTATTTTTACCCTCACTTGTCCCCTTTCCAAGGCTGGGCAGCTGAGGCACAGGTGGAAAATCCTTTTCCTGGAGTCTTAAGGTGGCTGCAGCCATGACCAGGGTTTATCCAGTTAATCCCAGGTTGCCCAGAGAAGCTGTGGCTGCCCCTGGATCCCTGGAAATGTCCAAGGTTGGATGGAGCAGCCTGGGCCAGCAGAAGGTGTCCCTGCCCATGGCAGGGCTGGAACTGGGTGGGATTTAAGTTCCCTTCCTCCCCAAACCATCCTGGGATTCTAAACATTGCTCCATCCTCCTCGTGCTGCTGGGCAAATCACTCTGAGGTGGTTTAGAATTTGCGTTTTTGGTTACTTGACGTCACGTGCTCCGTGACAAAGCCCATCTCTACAAACTCGCCGCTGCGGGAAAAACAGCTTCCATTTTTTATTTGCTATTCTTAGCTGTCAGCCATAAGGTCCCCTCGTGTTCCTCCAGAGCCTGAGATGAAGTGGTGGAGGATTGGCAGGACCAGAGGAGGGCTGGTCATTGCTGCAGCACGGGGTGCTCAGGAGAGGGGATGGAAAAGAGAGAGGAGCCCCGGGGGAGCAGGGGGAGGCTCATGAAGCAGCAAGGAAAGGAGCCTGAAGCAATCCTGTCAGGGTCCTTGCACTTTATATGCTCCTGTTCTTCTGGGGCTTTGGGGAGCAGTAAAAGCAGAGCAGTTACTTGCTGTATTTAATGGGGCTGGGCTGTGTGTGTGATAATAAAGAATTTAAAACTAGGAAAAAAGCTGCTTTAGCTGTGGAGTGACTAATCAAATTCCACCAAAGACACAGGCACTTGGGAATTTGTTACAGATATTTTACAGATTTAAAAGGATATCTCCTTCTTTAGAAATGCTTTTGCTTGATTATTCCTTTTTTTTTTTTCCTATCTAAAGGGTATTTGGGTTGATAGAAGAGCTTAAACATAGAACCAGTAAAATTATTGCTGGCATATGTGACTATTTCAATATGCTGCTTCAAAATACAAGCAATGTACAAGTTATTGACTGCTGCTATTGATCCCAAAGCAGTTACCAAGTACTTGGCATTTTCAGATGCCAGATCCAATTATTGATATAAATTATAATGCGAGAGATGCTGTGCTGAGGGGGGGATTGGCTTTCAGGGAAGGACAGTTTGCAGGAGGAGGGAAGAGGAGCAAGTAGAAAAATTAAAAAAGGCTTCCTGACTGTGGGTAAACAGTAACCACATTTTTTTTTTTTTTTGCCTGTTGGAGGCCTGGTTTTTAATCACCCCACAAGCAGTTTTCATTTCTGTAGTAAAATTGCTTGTGGTTCTATTTAATTTGTTTCTGCAGGAGCTAGCTTTGGTGAAGATCTCCCAGGAGCTGCCGGGCCTTTTAGCACAGCACGTACAGCCAGTCAATGAGAAACGATTCCCTACATGGGAAAAATTCCTCCAAACATTTCTTACTCAAGGTAAATAAGACTGCAAAGTCGCTGGGAAGTGTTAGAAGGAGTAATTATGCCATATTGTCTGCCATATTCTTGTTAGTCTTGGGCCCATTTAAATATTTATCTCCTTTTATTTCTCCATTATGCTTCCAATGTTCATTTACCAATGAATTATAGGCCACTGTTCTATCATTCATTTGTCCTAGCCAAGCTTTTAATCCATATTAATCTGAGATTCTGAATCCATAAGCACCAACTCCTTAATCCTTGGGTGCTGCACCAAAGGCTGCCACGTCTGGGGAAAGGTTTTAGGGAATTCCAGCACCTGAGGTAAATGGGAGAATATTTAATATATAGATTTCTGTATGGATTTCTTTATGGAAGAGACAAGGATGAATCAAAGCCTTGAAGGTATTTTTCTTTTTAAATAATGTCACTTAACACATCTAGTACCAATTTTATTACATTTATTTATCCCAAAAAAATGGGTTATGGCATTATATGAAAGGAAGAGGCAAACCCAGAATGCCAAGCAGTTACCTTGGTGATTTTCCTTTGGAAAACCATGCTGGAAGTTGTTATTTCCATGCCAAATTCCTCTTGTGGGTGAATGCCACAGGCAGACTCTTATCTAAGACCATTACATGGATGGGAGTCTCCAAGATGAGCTCCCAGCAGGAATTGCCATCCCCCAAATCCCAACATTGCATTTCCCAGCTGTTGTGGGCCTGCTGCTGAGCTGGATCCACTCCTGCCACCCCAGAGCCTTTTTCCCAGTCAGCTGTGGGATTTATCCCGTTTGGAAGTGGGAATGAAAAGCCACTAATTAAACTCCTTTCTCCTCCAAGAGATCCACGATTCTGGCTCTGCTGCTCCCCTTCCACTGATTTATTTGCTGCATCTCCAATCCCCTCTGGAGCTGTGCACTCTGAAGGGCAGCACTCGTGGATTTGGATAATATGGATAACGTGGAGAACATGGTTTGTTTTTCATGAGACATGTATTTGCATACCAAATACACAGTATTACTTGAAAAAAAATTAAAATAATTTTAAATTTAGTATCTCTCTTGTGTTTAAAACGTTCCAGGCAAACTCTGCGTCAAAAAGTATTCCCAATTTCTGTTTCAGAAGTTTTCTCTTTTTTTTTTTCCATCAGCAGAACTGATCCTATCTGGGCACACTGAGGGGATGATGCCATTGTCAGGGGCTGAGGTTAACACAGGGTTCCTAAGGCTGTCATCCTGCTCATTTCCACTGAAAGAAAAACAGAAAACAATGCATTAAACCACTTTAGAAGCCTGGCATTTAATGCAATCCCTTCAAGCCCCTCACTGGAAGGGAATTCCTTTCTGATTGCAGGTGGGGTGATCGAAGCCTTCCCGTACTCGGCCAGCGTCACCAACGTGACAGTGGATGTGCTGATAGAGCCCACGGGGGAGCTGACCCTGCTGGCAGCTGGAGAGCAGCTCCACGCCCAGGGGCCCCTCAGGTCTTCTGGCACCACCATCCCACAGCGCTCCGTGCCTCCAGAGGTTCTCAAAGCCCTCTGCTGGAAAATTGGGGAGGCCTGCAAATCCAAAGGAGTGCTCGGCTACTTCTCCGTGGACTTTGTGGCCTTCACCCATCCCCAAAGCAGGGAGCAGCAGGTGAGTGGGGCAGGTTTGTTACCTCACCCTGAGACTGAGAAATTCCAGCTTTGCTATGAACTGTGTAGTGGTTTTGGTTTGTCAATTTAGATTTCTTTAATTTTTAATTTTTTTTTAATTAATGTACTTTTTTCTTGCAGCGAGATAGGATTAGGAGAAAGGCGAAGCAGGCTCAAAACTTCAAGAAAGTATAAAGAAATACTACAATAGAAATATCCAAAAAATATCAGGAGAAAGCTTTGCCCTTTAGAATTTCCAAACTCTGGGGCATGTGAGCTGAGGAGAGCACAGGGGTATTCTAACAGCACCAAATGCAGACCTGGTGCATCTCCTTGTTTTTCACTCTCCTGACATTGTTTTCTTCTGGAATCTTCTCTGAGGACCCAGTGTTTAGGATGTGTTTGGCTGTAAAAGGGAACATCCCTGGATTTGAAGGCTGTGGGGAACTTCCAGGTTTTTGGGAATGACAGCCCTTAGGGTGGCTGTGGTGAACCAGAGAATCAGAATAATCATGGAATGGTTTGGGTAGGAAGGAACCTTAAAAATAATCTCATTCTAAGCCCTCATTCTAACACCTTCCACCATCCCAGGTTTCTCCAAACTCCCTCCAGCCTGGCCTTGGACACTTCCAGGGGCACAGGGGCAGCCACAGCTGCTCTGGGCCTCGTTCTCACAGAAGTTTGTGAGCTCTGGAATTCAGATCCCAGTTATATTTGACTCCCAACATGGATGTACACAGGCATTGCAATCAGAACTCTGGATAAGCCATACTGGACAAGCTCCATGGCAAGTTGCTTTAAAAAGATGAAGGGATCACATTCTCACCTGTGGGAGTTTTGCCAATTGCTTCACTCAAGCCAGGAGGTCACTGAAATGCAGGAATGCTTCCTGGATTATTAAGGTTGTGACATTTCCTGGCACAAACAAGGACACATTCAATCATTTAGTGATTCTTGTGGCTTCTCAGAATTCCTGTCTGTTCCATCTTGGTTTTCTTCCCTTGTTCCCAGCTGATTTTTACCTTAACATTTCCTATTTTTATCAGCATGTACCACAACTTTAACATTATTTAAGCACAGGTTTTTAAATTTAACTGGATGTGGAGGCAATTAATGAGGCCATCTGTCTTGGGAGAGAGAGATCACACAAAGGCTTGTGTTCCTGAAAGCCCCGTTTTTTTGGCAAACAAGAAATCCTAGCAGACCCTTGGAACATTTGCTCACTCATTTCACAAGTGTCCCCTCGAATGCAGGAGGTGGGAGCCTCAGATGCATTTCCTGGATACTCAGGAATTCTTTCCAAGTGTGTTTTACAGAAAATCCTGATCTTTGGAGCCCTGGGAGAAAAGGATGGATAAGGAATGTTGTCACACAGCTCAGTGGGAAGACAGAGCCTTGGCTGCCACGAGATGCAAGGGAAAGCTGGGACCCCACACAATTCCCTGTTTGCCTTAGGAATTGTTTCCCTCCCAGTTACACCTGTGCCTTGATCCTGAGGGGAAGGGAGATGGAGATGCTGTTTGCAGTGTCTTGGGGAAGAAGTGGAGGTGCATAATTTGGAGTGAATCACTTCTGATTCCCACTTTATTTCCATGATGATCATTCCAAGCAAAGCCTTGGCCCCTCAGAGTGAAATTCTGCCCAGTGTTGATGTCACATCCCAGCTGTGCAAAGTGAAAGTTCCCCATCTGGTTCAGTCAGAGATGCTTTTTCTATTTTTTTTTTTTTTAAACCTTGCTGCCATTCAATTTTCTGTTGATTTTCTCCCAGCCGGACTCCCGTTTCCCTCTGCTGTTCCATTCCATCTTGGAAGAGCCACGGTGTTGTTATCAGCCACGTCCCAGCCCTAAATCCTGCAGGACAGAGGAGCTGCAGAGCCCTAAAATTGGAGTTTTTGGGCGAGCCCCAGCCCATCCCCGCAGCTGCCACGAGATGGCAGCCGGATGAGAGCCTGCCGGATCAGCCCTCGTGCAGATTTCCAAACTCATAAACACCACTCTCTTTCCAACGCCCCGCTTGCATTAATATTTTACTAATTGACATTTTTACAGTATCGCTCAAGCACTGCTTTAAAAATAGCGCGGGTGCTCTTTCCAATAAGGCAACAGTTAAAGCAGAGAGAGCCGAGCTGTAATTTAGTAACTCTTTAAGAATTTATGTTTCCTTCCCTCCTCAAGTTTACATTCTAAAGCTGAAGCCTTTTTATGGAAGCTGTAAAGAATTCCAGCATAATTGTGACTTTATTCACTGGAGATGGCTTCACCACAAAGACATCTGTGTGCCAAAGAGAATCCCCTGGAAGCAAATATTTCCTTGGATAAACAGGCAGCAAGTCTTGCAGTATTTCTAATTCTTCTTCTTTCCATTGGTGGGATTCTGGAGAGTCCTAATCTGTTCTCTGCTTAGTTTGACCTAAAACCAGTCTTAAATCTAAAAGTCTTAACTACTGTCTCTACCTCCTACCTTTGAACTTTGAAAAATCAAATATCAGTTCTAGGCTGTCCTGTTCCAGTTTAATTTCTGAACATAAATTCTGAAAATCTCCACATTTCAGGTGAAAACTCCTTGTGTTCTGCTAATTTTCCATGCAATCCTATCAGGATTTGACACCCCCCAATCATAAATGTGTACAGTTACATCCATGCCCTTATTGTATATGCTCAGAAAATGGGGATGGGCTCAATAATGGATGTTTGTAGGATTTCATCATTCTTTATTTAAACTTCACCTTTGCACAGGCCATCTCCTAAGAGCTCCTGATTTACTGGAGGAGATGATTTATCTGGCCAGGCCCTGTGTTCTCCCATTTCTGTAGCAGCACAAAGGGGATTTAAAGGACATTTTTGTGTTTCCATGGCAAAAGGGAATCCCCTGCTAGGATAAAGCTGGAAAATCTTGTGCCATCTGATCCTTCTTCCTTTCTCCCCCACGTTAGGGATGTTCTGGGACACATCCAGGGCAGGAGGGGACATGGCCACAATCAAAGTGTTCTCAGAGAGTCCTGAGCCAGGAAAACAATCCTTGGGGGTGATCCCAGCTGGCACCAAGGAGTGACCATTTGGCTGCTCTGAGTTCCAACAGGGGTGGTTCAGCCCCAGGCTCAGGGATGAAAGGAGGTGGACAGGTGGCTTCCAGCCATCTTTGCCTTCCTCCTCCTCCTCCCCACGCCTTATATTGGAAAATGCAAAATATTCCAATGACTTTACCTAAGGAGAACATGGAGCTTAAGGAGGTTTTGGAACCCTCCCCTGTGACAGCAGGGGAGGGGATGGACACCTTCCTTCCCTTCCCCCACAGATCCTCTTCATTTTGTAGGCAGCAGCAGAAATTGGGCTGAGATGATGAAACCACCCCCAAAAACCATTTAATCCCCTCTGGATGCAAACAGAAACTCTTTAAACCAGTATTTGGTCAACCTCATCATTTACAGCACAAAAGTTGCCTGCTGAAAGCTTTCTGTGTTCTTCCCTGCTCTCCCAGGCCCTTCCTTGGGCAAGCTGGAGCCATTCCCTGGAGCAGGGGGTCCAGGAGGGCTCCTGTCCCTCCCAGAGCAGCTCCTGGGCACGTGCCAGGGGCACTGGGGCCAGCCTGGGTGCTGGGGCTTTGTTTAGATGATGTGAAATGGCTCACACAAGTAATGAATGGGCTTTTCTCTACATCTGACACTCAAACAATGTCACTTGCTCGTGTTTTGGTTGTAGGCCAGGTGGGATTTGGGGGGTAACTCCTGCCCTGCCCCACGCCTGGGAGGGTTTGACCAATTTATGCACTGCTGATGGCTGCTTAGCTTTGCCAGGCTGCTTTTTTAATGTTTTATCTGCTGTTAAATCCCCAGCCCATTCCCTGCATTTTGCTCTGGCACTCACTTCAGTCGCAGGGATGTTTTTGCTTAACCTTTTTTATGGTCCCCCTTCAGTCCAGCTTGCCTCCTGCAGCTCTCTTTGTGCTCAGCAAAGCTTCCAGGTGTGGATTTTGAGGTCAGGTGTAATATCAGGGTCTGGATTAAGAGCAAACCCTTCACTTGGAGCCAGTGAACAGCCCTCAGATATCCAAGATTTTCAGTCCCTGGTTTCCTCAGCAGCAGCTCTGCTGCTTCTTTCTGAGGGCAGACTTTAATTGAGAGTGTAAAACCTAGCTCAGGCAAGATCTAGGACATATTGACACAGATTTGTTGATAATATTTATCAAAATTAATGGAACATTCCCACAATGTGAATAGTTTATAATTATTATTTGGCTTGTTGAAAAGGTTAGCACACACTGGAAAAAGAGAAATGGACAGCAAAGTTCTTCCTGTCTTGCAGAAGTGATGATAAACAGTAAATTATTGAAGAAAATTAAGTATTATAATTGGGGAACATTCCCCTATTACTAAGTAAAGCCAGCCATTAGCATCCAATTTGCATTTTAGACCGTGCAGCAGGAAATATTTAAGTTGACAAATAGGATATTTAATACAGCAACAGATACTTGGCAGTTAGATATTAACAACTGTTACTGGGGTGATTTATTCCCCATTATCCAAAGGGCATTACTCTGTGCATATGATTCTGAAATTAACTCCAGTTTTCCAAGAGGCCTTGGCTGCCTGACCCCTTAATATCCTTATAATGAGTCCATTTACCATTCCAGGGCTGAGGCGAGTTGTTCACTGGGAGATTTGTTTTAAGGGGTCCTCTGTAGGGCAGATCTTGGTGTGTGGGAACATTGCTCACTGGCAGGGCAGGCACAGGGATGTTTGAAGTGGGAAAAACTCCTGAGAAAACCAAGCTGTGGTTATTGGGGTGGAGGAGCCTTGCAGAAGCAATCCCTGGTGCTTCCCTCAGCCTCACGAGTCCCCCCTCAAAGATTATTTCTGCAGTTACAGGAGAGTTCTGGTTGTTCCTGTTTGGAAGGGGTTTGTGGAATCACAGAATCCCAGACTGGGCTGGCTGGGAAGGGACCTCACAGCCCACCCAGTGCCACCCCTGCCATGGCAGGGACACCTTCCCCTGTCCCAGGCTGCTCCCAGCCCTGTCCAGCCTGGCCTGGGACACTTCCAGGGATCCAGGGGCAGCCACAGCTGCTCTGGGACCTGTGCCAGGGCCTGCCCACCTCACAGCCAGGAATTTCTTCCTCACATCTTCATCACTGCCAGCCCTGCTCCAGCACCAGGAAAACCAGGAAAACAGGAATGCCAACACACAGGACAAAAAAAGGCAGAGATGTTCCTTCACAATTGCTGAGTTTCACTCTTCTTGTTGTTCTTTTTAGTTTATTTGAATGTCCCTCTTTGTTTTTGATTAGGTGTGGGCAACAGACCTTGACCTTTGCTACAGTGACCAGCTGGCCCTGAGTCAGCTCCTGGTGTACATGACAGATGGAAACCTGGATTGTGGCTCCAGCTGCCTGCAAGGACCTCTGGGAGCAAAGGAAGGGAAAAGCCAATGGCTTCAGCACCAGGGGACAAAACCTGTAAGCCATGATGTGTTCCCAAACAGAGGGGACAAAACCTGTAAGCCATGATGTGTTCCCAAACAGAGGGGACAAAACCTGTATGTGATGTGTTCCCAAATAGAATCGTTCATGGAACTTCCAATCCATCTGTTCCAGAGGAGCTGAACCTGCTCCCTTCAGGTTTCAAACTGCTGCTCTTGGGTTTTACCAGGTTAATTAAGCCATGGGATAACAGCACAGTAGGAGTTAAAGTGGAACAATCTCACCCCTGGCAGTGCCCCAGGCCAGGCTGGGCAGGGCTGGGAGCACCCTGGGACAGGGGAAGGTGTCCCTGCAATGGCAGGGGTGGGATGGGATGAGCTTTAAGGTCCCTTCCCACCCAAATATTGTGGGGTTCTATAAAATGGTCTTTAGAAAATCTTTAGAAAAGTGTCTGTTGGTGTACATACACATATGGATAAAAACCAAAAGCTGTTTGCCATATTTTGCCAGAAGATTCACAGCTCCCTGTTTTCCATCCATAGAGCAGGGAATGTATCACCATTCCAAAAATGTCATGGAGCTGTAATTTAGAGGTTAACGAGCTCTTGATCCATTGTCCTCGTCAAGCAACCACTTTTAGTTGGAGAGAAGTAAATTAGATCTGATTAGTCCCAGTAGTCCAAGTTTTAGAAATGAAAAGTAATCAGGTAGCAACTTTTTTTTAATTAAAATTCTGTCAGAATTGACATAAATTGTCATTATATGCTTTATTTTTAATTCTTTCTGTATTTCTGAGATTTTTATCTCCTGAAGAGTTAACTACAAGACTACAGTCTCCCAGGAAAAGAGAAAAAGAAACAAACCAAGAGACAAATGTTTTTACTGCACATGATCTGTAATGAATGATTAAGTAAAACACTTTGTGTAAAATTATGATGTTAATAATGATTCTGTCCCTTTTAATTTATTAGATATTCTCCATGCTGGTAGGGTTGATTTTGATAAAATGGAGCAGCCCTGGAGTTGTGCAAGGATTTTATTTTTAGAACTCCTTCTTTGAAAGAACAAATTTCCTAGATACTGCTGCTCCTGTAATTATGTACAAAACCAATCACTCATTATAGTTAGGATACATTATCTTCTAGACAGATGAGGCTAAATAAGCAACACATTAATAATTCATCCTGCAGTTCATTATGCATGTGTATGCATGCTTTGTAGCTGAAATAAGCACCTCATCAACTTGATGCCAACCCTTAAACAATAGTTCTGTGTTATTGCAGCCACATTCAAGTTTACGCTTGTTAAACTGCTGCTTGGATTATTTTATCAAGCATTCATTTATTTGTGGTCCCCTACTGCACAGAAACAGATTTTGGAAGCTCCTTTTTTAAGTTAATGACTTGAGCAATGGGTGTTATTAATTCTCAGAATATTATAAACATGATTAATTTTCAGGCAGAGATGTATTAGATCAGGATTTCTGCTATGTCAACTTAAATGAGTCAATGTCAAAACAAATATCATTTTAGGGAAAATACTGTAAATTACAGGCTTTGATGTGCAGTGTCCCTGCTCCCAGGGAACAGTCCAGCATTAAAAACAACACCAGGAAAGACCTGGTTTAGAAGAGCTCTGCTCAGAGCTCCTCAAAGCAACATCTCTGTTCATCTGGCACTGGGGAGGGTTTAAACTTGATGCAGCACTGACATTTATGCAAGGGGGAGAGAGGGCAGGGTCAGGTGGGATATTGGGAATAAATTCCTCCCTGTGAGGGTGGGCAGGCCCTGGCACAGGTGCCCAGAGGAGCTGGGGCTGCCCCTGGATCCCTGGAATGTCCAAGGCCAGGTTGGATTCAGGGCTCAGGGACCACTGGAGCTGTGAAACACCAAAATGTGCTTCATAAAGAGCAGTTCTGTGGATCTGAGCTATCAAAGAGAGCTTTATGGAAATGTCTGTGTCCAGCAGAGCCTGTGAGGAGCAGGAATTCCTCCAACTGGAGCCTTACTGTGCTCTGAGTTCACTGGAAAAAGCCATTTATAGGATCACAGGATCCCAGGCTGGTTTGGGTTGGAAGGGAATTTTAAGCTCATCCCATCCCACCCCTGCCATGACAGGGACACCTCCCACTGCCCCAGGCTGCTCCAAGCCCTGGCCAGCCTGGCCTTGGGCACTGCCAGAGATCCAGGGGCAGCCCCAGCTCCTCTGGAAAATCCATTCCAGGGTCTCCCCGCCCTCCCAGGGAACAATTCCTTCCCAGTATCCCACCTAACCCCACCCTCTGTCAGTCTGCAGCCATTTCCTCCTGTGCTGTCCCTCCATCCCTTGTGAAATCAGGCAGTAATTTGGCATTGAGCTGTTGGGTTCTGCTGTAGCTGAACTGAGAATGAGCAATTCTGGGTTGTTCTCTGCAGCCTGCCCCCAGCAGCCCCCGCTGTGCCGTGGCCAGCAGCCAGCTGAGGCATTCCAGCCTCTCAGGGATCTCCTACAACCTTCTCCTCCACATCTGCCAAGCTCGTGGCGTTGGATTTGACCTCCAGGTATGAACAGGAAAGATGAGAAAACGCGATATCGGTTCTGCACAATTTTTGTTTGTAAATTCTTTTACGATAAAGCCACTTCTTGAAATGTAAATCATAAATTGTGGAATTGTTAGGTTGAAAAAGGCTTTTAAGATCATCCAATCATCAACCCACCACCCCCATGTTCACCACTAAACCATGTCCTCAAGTGCCACATACACCCATTTTTCTTTCAGTTTAAGTGTGTGGAAGACTTTTAGGGGCTAATCTGCTTCTTGATAAAAATAACTGTGCAAGGAGATAATTTTTAAGATATTTTTGACCATCTCTTACTGGTTTGAAACCCAAATATTTGCTGTGGAATAGACTCTTCTGTATTTATTGTATTCTCTACAATAAGTTAGAGCAATAATCTATTTAAACTGAGCAATAATTCCTTACACACAGTTCCAAACCAGCCCTTCTTAGTTTGGGTGTGTACTTACTGTAAGACGTTTATTACAATTCCCACTATTTTAGGAATAAATAAAGCAATTTTCTCTTAATTAACAGGAAAAACAGGGAACAGTTTTTGTGTTGTATGAAGACCAGAAGCGACACAGCCTGGGAATGATGTAAGTGTGGAGTGTCCCCAGCCCAGGGTGACAAACTCTGAGAGCTGGGGACACTCAGGGACACAGATGGGGAATGATGGAAGTGGGGATTGTCCCCAGCCCAGGGACACTCTGGGTGTGCAGGGAGTGACAAAGGCCAGGGAGGGAACGGACAGCCTGAACACCTGGGTGTCACTTCCTGCTCACAGAAGTGCCCTGACTGCTCCCAGGAGTGGCCTGTGCAGAGTTTCAGGGTGGTTTTCAGCGTTTCAGTGACAAAAGGAGGCAGGAAGGTGCTTCCCACCAAGGCTGGTGGCACTGCAGGCTCAGCTCTGCTGGGATTGCCCCAGGAGAGCTGCACTCCCTGGCAGGAGCAATCTCTCCCAGGGATTAGCACAGACTCACTCTTCCAGGCTACATGATTAAAAACCTGACTGCAGGAGGCAAAGGAGGGTGAGGTTTAATGCCTTTTTGTATTGTTCTTGCCGAAGTTTCCTGCCCAAATAGGAGGTAATGAGTGAGGAGCTGAAGTGTTCTGCTCTCAGCCTGCTCTGTATTCCTCTGATGCTGCAGCTATTTCATTAATGACCTGGATAACAAAACAGCTTCTTCAAGTGCTGGATGTGCCTGCAAGTGTTCTGCAGGGCAGGGATAGAATTCAAAATGATCTCCACAAACTGAAGGAACAGTATGAGAAACAGAATTAGGTTTGGTTGGAACCAGGTGGAAGAAATTACATTTAGAGAGCAGTAATGAATATGAGGAACAAGAAGGTTTTGGGAACAGGATCTGAATCAAACAATGTGGATGCTGTGAAAAAAGGCAAACTGTGTATCCTCGGAGATGCTGGAAGAAATCCTGCTGCTCTGTGAGAGGGAGGCAATGAAAATGTTTGGAGTTCTGGAGAGCATGACTGACATGGAAAGACTACAGAGGAGAGGGAGGGCAGAAATGGGATCTGTTAATGATGTCCCAGCACAGAAAAAGCCTCTGCAGGAAGGAAAAATGTGATTTTTTGGTAGTAGGATGCGAAGAAATAAACTCACCTTGCAGCAATGAGGGCTCCTGTTGTCTGCCATCACATTTTCAGTGCAATTTCATAGTCTTAATTGGGAAATATTTTCAAGATTGTAGGAGCTGGAGCTTATGAAATAACTGAAATACCTGAAACATCTCTGGGAATTACCCGTTTTATTCCATCAGAGATCTGTGGTCGATCCCAGTAAAAGAGGCACATTATTCCTCAGTGCAATTCCCTGTTCCACAAGGTGTGGAGAGTCTGTGTGGACCACTGGGGAAGCAAAGCCTCAAAAGCTGCGACAGTCCAAGGAATGTTGATCCTGCTGAAATGTCCTTCCCAAATTTTAGGCTGAAGCAACAGTTTTTCCCAACTAATGTGGGTGTTTCAAGTGTTCTGCTGCCTCAGTCCTTCCTCAGCAGTCACCTTTTCCTTGGAGCAGCTGAAACCTCTCCGCTTACTTCTGCTAAGTTGATTAATAAAAATTATTTATTACACAAATCCTTTCCGTTGACAAGTTAAAATGGAGCCTCATCTTTCATATCTCCCTGAAGATTTTCACCTTGTGAGATTGAAAATCCTCATTAAATTCCAGCACCAGGCAGGCACAAATGAGAGGGCGATTGTTTTTAAGCATGTGAAGAGAACCATTGGTAAACTCATTTGTTTGGATATCATTAACAGAACAATCGGAGAGGATCTCCAGGGGGTCCTCCTGACCTTTGCTCGCAATCTCTTCATCATCCATCAAGAAATATCAGCACCTAATATGCAAGGCGAGACCAATTTTAAGGTGAGGTGTTAATTAACTAACGATCCCGGTTAATTTCTGTACAAGGCCTGCAAATACCTCATGCTGGATCATAAACAAGTGCTAAACCATTCCTTTTTTATCGCTGGCTGTGAGTGGTTTACAGTGTCTGGGTCAGTGTAGTCGGTCTCCCACGGAACCCGTTAGTTAAATTTAAGTTTGAAACTTTTTCTTTGAAAAGAGACATCCTTGAGCGTGAAATTATTTGTAATCTAATGCTCCTGAGTGTCCTTTGGAAGAGCAAAGGAGCTGTTGGCACTGCCTCACACAGTTCTGTCACAATTGCCTGCTTTATTTTCAAGGGACGCCATCAAGGTAAGAATCTTAAATTAGAAACAAATTTCTCAGTTGATAATAACTGCTTGGATTATTAACACTGATTTCTTTTAAGCAGGCAGCCACTAATCCATTGGTTCCCATCCCTCACCCCGCCATCCATTTCCCACTGGGAGTTTGATCCCAGTTTTCTCTGCTGTTTGAACGTGCCCATCCCTGGATGCTCGGGAGGGGGAGGACAAAGCCAGCACAGCAATCCTGAATCCAGCCCCGTGCCCTGGGACAAACCCTCCTCACAAATCTGCTTTTTGATTCCAGGGAATTGCTCCACAGGGACTTCTTCTTCTGAGCTGCATCACCTTTAACTGGATAAAAACTATCCAAGATCCTCTGTGTGTTTTGTGAAAGGCAAAGGGGATGCTGTGTGGGATTTGTATCTTCAGTCATGTCACATAATTTATAGCAGATTCTTTCCACCCTGACTAGATTTTCCAGTAGAGTGTGAAATGACAGATTTTGGGGAAGACATAATTAAATTTCAATATGTTACAGAATAAACAACAACCAAAAAAAATTCTCCTTTTTCAATATGAGGAGGGAATAGAAAGCAACCATTGAAGAAAAATAAAAAAGAGAAACTTTTCTTCATTGTGAGTGAACATATGTGAAATAAAACACCTGTTAGTTAATTAGGAGTACAAATTGTATTTTTATTTACCTGGGATTCGTACATATTTACTAATAATTCCCCCAAGTGTCTCCAAAGTAATATTAAATTTAATTGGTGCATCCTGTCCTGTGTAACCCTGTTACCTCTTCAAGGCAGGCGCTGCCAGCTGTGCACTCTGGCTGCTGGATTCCATTATAATGCCCATTAAATAACTTGTATTCCTGGAATCTGTTACAGATGGCAATTCGAGATATTGAAGCAATTCTAGGAGTTACAGCACAAAACAAACTGAGATTGGAAGAAGAGCAACCTTGGGAAGCAGATGCTCTGAAAGAATAGTTAACAGAAAATGTTCAAGTGCCTCATTCCTTATGCTTCTGGAAATGCTTCCTCATCTGTAAGAACAGGTTTGGCTTTCCTTCTGAGCTGCTGTGTGAAGTAACATTAACTGGGACAGAAAACCTCTGTGATTCCTGCCTGTGGCTTTGGGAACATCCCACCTTTCTTGTTGAGAAGCACAGGGTCATCCTAACGCTCCTCGTGTCCCTGGTGTCATCCCTGAAGTTCAGCACGTGGGTTAAAAATCTCATTAATGGGGTCGTGCTGCCTTTGGCACTGACTCAGAGCAGGAGGAGCAGAAAAAAGCCCCAAGAGCCCAAATTCCATTTCCAACAGGCCAGGATGGGCAGGGTTTGGAGCAGCCTGGGGTGGTGGAAGGTGTTCCTGCCATGGCTGGAGTGGAATGAGATGGGATTTAAGGTTTCCCTTCCAACCCAAACTATCCCATGGTTCTGCTGCCTGTAAATGCCTTAATTTCAGCCCCACTTTATCAGTAATCCCAGCAACATTCCTCTGCAGAACCATCTCTATTGTTGTGCTGCTTTTTCTATTATCTAAAGACTTTTGCAGCAATTCTTTTATGGTCATTTTCAAATTATCAAAAAGAGGAGTAATAGCAGTAATTCATCAATAGATTTCTACTTGCACCATGATTCCCAGAATTCCATGACTTTTGCAGCTCTGTCCATCTGTATTTTGGATACTGGTGACCCTTTTGGTCACAACTGCTGTGCACTGGTGTTAAAGGGGGCAGCATTATATTTGTAAAATTATCTTTAATCTATCAAACCTTCAATATCCCAGCAGACAACACATTCCACATTTTACTGTGGAAGAGCAGACCTCACTGAATGGAGACTGTTATCCCAGGAATGGCAAATATCTTTATTTGGGATTACTTCCCAAAAAGCTCAGGCAAAACTAGTTTTAACACAAATACTAAATGGGACCAAGCAGTTGCACAAGACCAGCACCCATTTTTTCTGATGGCAAATCTTTGATCCCTCAGCACGAGACATTATTTTCTGTGGAGCTTTTTCCTCTTCTACTTTGATCACAGAGTCAATTCATTGCAGATGAAAACATTTGCATAAATGCTGATTCCTGCTTCAAATAAAAACTCCACAGGAGCATTTTTAATTCCTTGTTTCACTGCTGTTTTACATGGCTGTAGTGTTGGGTTTGGATAGCCCAGAGCCCACAGAGACTTTCCCAAGGTGGAATTTACTGCACTTGAGCTGGTTTCCAAAGGGTTAAGGAGAAGGAAGCCTTGATCCAAGCCAGAACAACATAAGGTCTGAGAGGCTCATTAGTTCACTGGCACTTAATAGACTGTCCTAGGAGGAAATGAAACCTGCACTTCCTTCTGCCTTTGTTCTGCCCTGACAAAAGAAAACTGTACCTGTTTTTCCTGCAGAACAAGTGACCTGAAAGTTCCCCTGGTGAGAGAGATTTCTCAGCGTGTGCAAAGTGTGAAATGTATTTTGAGGGGGAGGGGGAAAAAAAGTTTTTAATTACTACTAACACTTCTGAGCCTTGAGCTGATGGAGGGATTGAAAACTGCTTTGCTGTCTCTCACATTCAGCTCCCATGCTGCTGGTGCCAAAAATGTGGTTTTTTAAGCAATGCTGCAGATTTAAAATGAAATTATAATATTGTCAAAAAGTGAGGAGTACAATTCTGTTCACACTACTGGGTTATTTATTCCCACTCATTAAAAGAGTAACAGAGTTGTTGAACTGTAGACTGAATTTCAGAACATGAGCTGGATGGGAAGGAAACAGAACAAGCGTGAAGCAAAAGATTAAAGGTGGCCTAAGTGTGGCTTCTCATGAGAAACTGCCCCAAAAAATGTCAGATTCGGGCAAAAGCTGGAGCTGCTTCCTCAGCTGCAGGGAGTGGAGGAATGCTCATGGAAGCAGGTGAGGGCCAGCGGGTTTGGCAGCGACTGCAGAGGATGCAGACAGTTAAAATAAAGGATTTGTGCTCCCCAGGAGTTAGAGCTGGAAATGGAGATGTTTGTTTAACTGGCAGCACTTGGTGGGTTTTGTTTCAGCAAGAATTTAGTGTAGTACAGACACTTCAGGTCATTCTCCTGAAAGAGCTAGCTGGAGCTGATGATAACTGGGTCTCCTGGTTTACATGGTTGGGTTTAAAGCCCTGGATAAAATTTGAAAGGGCTTTTATCCCACATTTCGACACTTAGAATGACAACTCCAAGCACAGAGGAAAAAAAAAAAAGCAGTTTATCAACACAACCACTTCCAGATCTCTTCTGAAATGAAGTGTTCACCCTCCCCCTGTCCTGGACGATCTCCAGCCCAGCTTCGGACGA
>VWZP01009960.1:92409-103083 GCA_013396995.1 Dicaeum eximium
GGCCCGGCCCCGGGCCCGGCCCGGCCCGCCGCCTCCGAGGTGCTGAGCCAGCACCTGCGCCAGCGCCGCCTGCCCCACTGGACCTCGTTCTGCGTCAAGTACAGCGCGGTGCGCAACGACCAGTTCGGCCTCTCGCACTTCAACTGGCCCGTGGACGGCGCCAACTACCTGGTGCTGCGCACCGGCTGCTTCCCCTTCATCAAGTACCACTGCTCCCGCGCCGCGCCGCAGGACCTGGCGCTGCAGGACGCCTTCTTCACCGCCCTCAAGGTGCTCAACGCCGGTGAGTGCGGCCCTGAGGGGCGGCCTCGGGCAGCGAGCGCCGGGGGCGGCCTGAGGGGACCGGCGGCGGCCTGAGGGGCAGCGCTAAGGGCGCCGGGGGCGGCCTGAGGGGCACCGCTGAGGGCGCCGGGGTGCCCTGAGGGGCAGCGCNCAACACAACCACTTCCAGATCTCTTCTGAAATGAAGTGTTCACCCTCCCCCTGTCCTGGAAGATCTCCAGTCCAGCTTAGGACGATGTCCTGCTCCTGTCCCTGTTCCCTGGGAGCAGAGCCCGACCCCCCCGGCTGTCCCCTCCTGGCAGGAGCTGTGCAGAGCCACAAGGTCCCCCCTGAACCTCCTTTGCTCCAGGCTGAGCNGTCCCCCCTGAGCCTCCTTTTCTCCAGGCTCAGCCCCTTCCCAGCTCCCTCAGCCCCTCCTGGGGCTCCAGCCCCTTCCCAGCTCCGTTCCCTGCCCTGGACACACTCCAGCTCCTCAAGGTCCTTCCTGAACCGAGGGGCCCACACCGGAGGCGATTCCCGCTCTGTTTCCCGGGCGATTCCTGCTCTGTTCCCGGGGCCATTCCCGCTCCATTCCCGCTCCGTTCCCGTCCCCGCTCGGTTCCGCCCCCGGGCGGCGCAGGCGCGCTGCGGGCGCAGGCGCGGGGCCCCGCGGGATGCGGGCGCTGCTGCGGCGGCTGCACGGCGCGTTCGTGGCGCTGCTGCTGTGGCGGGGCCCGNCGCCGGTGAGTGCGGCCCTGAGGGGCGGCCTCGGGCAGCGAGCGCCGGGGGCGGCCTGAGGGGACCGGCGGCGGCCTGAGGGGCAGCGCTAAGGGCGCCGGGGGCGGCCTGAGGGGACCGGCGGCGGCCTGAGGGGCAGCGCTAAGGGCGCCGGGGGCGGCCTGAGGGGCACCGCTGAGGGCGCCGGGGTGCCCTGAGGGGCAGCGCTGAGGGCGCCGGGGGCGGCCTGAGGGACGGCGCTGAGGGGGCCGGGACGGCGGCTCGGACCGGGCAGCTCCGCTCCGAACTCTCAGTCTCCTTTTTCTTATGTTTCCCCCTCTCCCTGTCTTTTCTCCTCACCTTCTCCTCTCTTTTCCCTGTTCCTCACTTTCTCCTCTCTTTCTGTCCTCTCCCCCCGCTTTCTCTCCCGTCTCCTTCCGCTTGCCCTTTCTCCGTACTCCTCTCCCTCTCCTCTCTTTCCCGCTCTCCCTCACTTTCTCTCCTCCTTTCTCTCCCCGTCCCTCTCTCGTCCCGGCCCCGGAATTCCCGAGCTGTGGGCGCGGGGCCGGGGCAGGGCCGTGACTCGGAGTGCCGGGGCTCTGGCCGAGTTCACGTTCCCCTGACCGCCCGCGGCAGCGGCTGATCGCGCTCTCGGTATCGCAGCTCTCGATATTGCAGCTCTCGGTATTGAAACTCTCGGTACTGAAGCTCTCGGTATTGCAGCTCTCGGTATTGAAACTCTCGGTACTGAAGCTCTCGGTATTGAAGCGGCTCCGGCCTTTGGCAGGGAGCGTTTTCCAGCTGGAAACCCGCGCGCCGTGCATGAACTTCTGCCCTCTAAGCAATTCTGAAGCGAAACTCCTCCAGGCAGTGCCTGATGCGGGAATGGTCAGGCTGCTTGGATCTTAATGTGCTGCTGGAATATAAATCCTTATAATAAAAAGGCTTTATCAGTACGTTATTAAAGTAAATACGGTTAAGTTTTGAATTGTATTATTTCAAAACTTTGGCTGCAGATCTAAAGCTTATATGAATGCCACCACTGACAGTGCCAATGCCATAACATGTCATACATTCTTTATTTTCATGTTTAATTTTTTTTAATAGCACTTTAAAATCTGATTTTCTTCCCTCCACCCAGTCACACCTTTGTTTTTCTCACAACTACCATTCATATTTAAATGATTGGAAAACATGATTAAAAAGGCAATTTATTTCCCACAGAATCCCGCTTAAGCACTGAGCTTCAAGCATGTTAAATTCGGTGTTTCTGAATTCAGGGCCTAAATCCACCTATTGTTTTTCCTTCTGTAATAAATAGAATATTGTCTGTAATAGATGGCTAAGTTGGCAGGGCTAAAACATGTCACTTTAAATAAATATATATGTATATAAAAAAACCTTTTTGCAGTTCTGTTGGAGTTGGTAGTTTTGACTGCTGATCTGATTTTCCCCAGAGCAGCTTCATGTTGATCTATGGATTCACTGCCTCTTTTTTAAATTTCTGCTTTGATATAGACTCCAGTAACTTAAGTGGATGTTCTGGGAGTTTGGGTTTACTATTTGGAGATGTGTATATATAAATATATATATATAATCAGTAGAAATCACATGTACATGGCAATGTTTCACTTCTTTCATGTTGTTCTCCTTTTTCTAATAATTCCTGCATATTGCTGCTTCTTGCCTCGTGTCAGCAGGAAAGGTGTTGAGCACTGATTCCTACATTTAAATAAAGACAAAATATTTCTTATTTTCCAGGAATACTTTCCCTCTCATTTCATTTTGGGCTCATCATTCCTCAGTCTGAATTTGCAGTTTGGGTTTCCCTGGCTCACTCTCCGTGTGTGTAATGTGTTTTTGTCTCTCCTTAGGCATCCCAACTTTACTGTATGGAATTGGCTCCTGGTTCTTTGCCCGTGTCACAGAGACTGTTCACACCAGCCATGGCCCAGTCACTATTTATTTTCTAAATAAAGAAGATGAAGGAGCCATGTACTGAACTGAATATCTGTCCTCTGGTGGGTTCTGTGCTACAAATACCTGCTGCCTTTGACTAAAACCAGCTAAAAATTTGGGTTTTACACTGTGTTCTCATACTCAATGTGCTGTTTCAGGACTTTTTGCTCGTGAGAGGTTTGTTTTTGCAGAGGTCTGTGAAGTTGAAGAATTGGAATTTCTGAGGGTATGTCTGGAAGTCAGGGACTGGTGCTGCTGGACAAACTTGTGATCATTTAAAGAGATTTATCAGCTTAAAGAACTGAATTGTAGCCTGTGGGCAAGGAAACTGTGAATGCACTGACATTTTCATGTTGTCCCTGAAAAGATAAAGCTGCTCAGGTGTAGATCCTGTCTAGATATTTCATAATGAATTAATTGTCACTGTGTCTGAATAAATCCTTGGCACAGAGTGGTCACAATCACCTGGAAGAGCCTTTGGGGAAAAAAAAAAACACCCCAAAAGAAGTGCAAAATGGCTGTATTACATTTCTTGAAATGATATTTAAATAAAATATCCAAAATACATTTGATCTTGTATCTTTTGCAATTCTTGTGCATCTTGAGATGTGTGTTGTTTTTCTTCTGATTGCTTTATAGGTACATACAAAATCTAAATGATGTAGAAGATTTAGTCCCCTGTGCTAATTCACAAATTGCTGGTGTTTTTAATTAATGGAGGGAATGAGAAGAATACTACACAAATATCTCAATTTTTGGATGCAAAATAACTGATTTCTCCAGTTGTAACCAAGCACAGCTTGGCACAAACAAGGACAAAATTACTTAATATCAGTTGGAAACCTGGGCAAAAAAAACCCTTTTGGGGAACTGTTTGGATAGTGGAAATCTGGAATTAATGGGAGCAGGAAGACCTGTGCAGGATCTATTGCTGGTGCTGGGATTTAGGGCCAGCAGTTAATGCTGTCAGTGCCAAATCCCACTGCTGGGGGTGGAAGTTGGTCATTCCAGTTTGCATGGGTCAAAAAAGAAATGTAAAATGGGTAGGGGCTGGTTTGAAGGGGAATCACTTCTCAATAAGTGGTTATCAAGCTATGACTACAGTATAATGTCATTTAAATACTTTTAAACTTAATTCCAGATAATAGAAGTGTTTCCCACCCAATGAAGCAACACGTGGCTTTTGTAAAAGCAGCACTGAACACTTCAATCAGAGAAGTGCTTGTACTGTTAGATTTTGGAGAATATTCTTGCCACAAGTTAAATGTCTCAAAGGTGAAGAGATGGCATCTCCAGAACCCTCGTTAATAAGAAAAATTGCATTTTCCTCGAGCTGGTTTTCACTGCAGCTCATAAGTTTGGAGTCAAATACTGCTCATTCATTGCCACAGAGCTCATCAATACCTGGCTGTAAAGGTTTAGGCTCAACACAGGGTTGATAAAATGGTTTTTAATTACCAGACCATAAATACAGCTCTTCATGGGAGCTGCAGCTGGTTTGATTTCTGATAATGGGCACTGCTGACTTTGCTTACCTGTTTTCCAATAAATGCAGCAGCACCCCCGTGATGGGCAGGGCCCCTCAGAGCACATCTCTGACAAACTGCCCTATTGATTGCTGCACTCCCGTGCTGCTGGCAGCCCTAAATAGAGCCCTGATCTCTTGTTCAATGGTCTCACTGTGTAACAATTAAGCAAATGTAATATTTTCTTGTATTACATGAAAATCAATGGACCTCTTGCTCTTAGGAAGTTGATGGTGCTAAAGGATGAACTGGGGGATGTCTGAGGGCAGAGTGCAGATATGGGATCACTCATTCCTTTTGCAGTTCTTCAGAGGGAAAATTAGCTCTGTGGAAGGGATAACTGGAGTTACTAAATCATGATGAAATAATTTTCATTTATGAAAATAAACCCAGCTGCTTGTTTTCAAAGGTGAGATGTTTCATCTGACTTTTACTCTTGTTCTGCTATAAATACCAACTTCTTAGCATTTATTTTTTTATCACTCAAGTACTGGCCTGAATGCAAGATACTGAGGGCCAGGAAGATTCGTACCACCCTGTCTCAAAAAAAATTCTGCAGCACTCGAGAGGAATTGATCCACAAAGTGACCCTTCTGACTTCTGACAGATCAGATTTGCAGCGCCTTCCGTTCCAAATAAAGTTTAGTTCCCCTTGCAAGCCTGGCCTTAATTATCTCTTTGCTGATGTTTAAATGAGGGAGAGCTGAGCTTTGCTTCACCTCCCTTAACTACTGCAGAGAAACCAAACTCCGAGGATCAGGTGGCTCCTCCTTGTAGCACCTCTTTAAATAATCATGGTTCTGGGGGCACCTGAACCTGGAGGAGCCGCTGCTGTCACCCCTGGGCCGGGTCAGCGGGCTCGGGTGTCCCAGGCAAACTCTGCTGCTGGCAATTAATGGGAAATGCAGCTGCTTTGCTGAAAGATCAATGTCCAATAAAGGCTGCACAATCAAATCTTGTTGCAATGATTGAGGTGCTTAATTGCCTTTCAAAGATAAGGTGGTAATCAAGGCACATTCAGCTGATCTGTTTTACCGCCTCGATTACACCCGAATGGCAGGGCCAAGGCAGGATCTGTAACTACTTATACTTATTAAATCTTACAGCTCTTCTGAAAAATTACTTCAGCCACACAGTCGATAAAACCCCGCTCTTAATGACTATGTTTCACTTTGAGACCTTTTTGTATGGTTGATAAATGTTTTGCCAGACTCAGCGGTGCTAATGAGTTACCCCAAGAAATTCCCTTTTCTGCTGTTGTCTCCTCCAAACTGGCTAAACATTGGTGGGTTCCTTTGTTTTCCCGAAATTTTGGGGTTGGTAATGCAAATGGGGTCCAGGCAGTTCATTTTACTTAAAATTAATATTGTGATACTAATTTTAAATGTGATCTTTTTAGATTTATTAGATTTTTAGATTTAGATTTGATTTTTAGATTTAGATTTATTCCATTTTTCGATTCAGATTTATTAGATTTTTAGATTGTATTTAGATTAGATTTTTAAAGTTAGATTTATTAGAGTTTTAGATTTTTTAGATTTAATATCTCTCTCTTTATCACCAGTTGATGCACTACTTGCAGGTGGACCCAGTTCAACACAAAGTTCTTAACTTTTTTCCCCCCGTTGTAAATTAATTCTGGATTTAAAGGTTGGATTGGAACTCCTAAATATTTATTATTTGTACTCTCATATTGTCTGAAAAATCAGTTTTTGTGCTCTTTTCCTGCTCCCCTCTCTTTCCCTGGAGCAGTAGCCAGAGCTTTTCTCCTGCTGACCTTCCACTGACTTGAGCAGAATTTAAATCTGTCCTCACCTTACCTTGTGTGTTGACCTAAATCTCCTCACAAACCATAATTATAGATCTCCCTGATGTATGTTATTATTATTGAATGAAATTTAGGGATTTTTTAATAGTTGAATGCCCTTAGGCCTCCGGTTTGGAGCAACTTTTCCTGAAACAAAGGGGATTTTGCTTCATGTATTATTTACTGCGGCCATTTAATTTATATTGGCTTTTGCTGTAACCCCTTAATCATGTTCACTACACAAAAGTGAGTTAATAATTCTGAGAGTTATCTTGATTTCTTTCCCTATTGCTGGAAATAGAAGATATAATTTAAATTTGGGGTTGTGTTTTTCAGTTTAAATACACTTAAGAAAAAGTGGCAGCTTCAGCATTGCAGCCAGGGAATACAGAATAAAAATTGTCACTGACACTCCAAAAGTTTGCTTGACAGATTTATTTTATTTCTAGAAAAGAATAAAAGTCCTCAAAAGTCGAATACAAACAACTTAGAGTGGTTTTGAAAGTAATTGCATCACTTTAAGCACAGTTTATGAGCCCTGCTGTAGTTCATTATAAAACCAATTTATTACTTGCAGTGATATTAATAATCCTAATAGAATTAAAAGTGGAAAACATGATTAAAAGCAAGCCTTCAGACAAAAGCCCTGATCAAGGGAACTTTCAAGTTTAAAATGTAAATATCAGATTAGAACACTGATTTTTGAACCAGATTACAATGTCAAACCCGTTTTTTTTCCTTAAAAGAAGAAATGCCATTAGATATGATTGTTACATGCTCAGTGATTCATGGGCCTGCTTATGTACTTCGTGAGGTATGAATTATTTAGGAAGAAAAATCACAATAATTTTGTTGTTACTCAGGAATTTATAGGTTGACAGAAAAACAATTATGCAGCCCCTGGAGCTGGTCTGAAGGGGTACAGGAGCATCATTAACCACACACAGCCCAACTGCTGGAGTTACCTTGTCACTGTGCATCATATAATCTGCTTTTTTTTTTCCAAATTTATTCATAATTTAAAGCAAAAATTAAATATTTACTAATTCAGCCTAAATCAAATTTACTGTTGTTATGTTTCCTTTCAGTCCAAGGTGGGTTTACTGGGAAAAAAGAGCTTTAAAAATCTGTTGGAGGGCAGTGAATTTCCCTGTGAACTGAAAATAAGATGAATTTATTTCCTGATACTTGGGTTCCAAACAGTCCTTTCTTATTCCAGAGGAACTGCAGAATGCCTGGGAGGAGCACTGGGAAGTTTGCTGGAAGTTTGAATGCCGTTTTTACGGAATCTGAATCTATCCAAGGTGCACGTGGTGAGTCTCTCCAGGAGATGCATTTCAGGGAAGAATATCTTTAGAAAGCCTGGACACTGCTGACCTATTTTTCACGAGCCTGAGGGAATTCAGTTTGCTGCACTCACAGGCAGTTGAAAGGGGAAAAAAGTGAATTTCACCATGATGTGTTATTTATCAACACAGAAAGTTAGATATTAATATCTTTCCAAAAAGACAGGGAAACGTGTGCTCCTAAAGCAACCATCAGGTGCCATTTTCTCTGGGAAACTGAGGGTTTGTCCTTTGTTATTTATAATTCCAACCTAGAAACTGGTGCAGGGAGGAAACGGGGATGATAAATTGAATTTGGAGAATGAACCAAGGGCTGGCACAGAGATCCTGATGGCTCCAGGTGTGTTTTATACTCAGAGTCTGAATTACAGGTAAGGTGGCACAGCACTGGTAACAGCAGTGTTCCAAAATATTTTCAGAGTTAAATGGGAATTATTCAGTTACATAATAAATTCACATTATTCCTAGGTCATAGCTGGAAAAATTGAAGCAATAATGAGATTAATGGGGATGCTGAGTAGCATCCAGAAAGAAATCAGCATTTTCTGCCTCCATCCTTCCTGTGCTCTGCCCTTTTATCAAGGGGATGAGTGCAGGACTGGAGGAATTGGGAATCCTAATCTTGGTTTTAATTCACTGCAACTCCTGCTGGGCATTTTCACCTGATCCACTCCTGAGCATGAGCTCCCACCTCCCTCCCCAGGGCAAGGAGATCCTGAATCCACATCCTGAATCCACATCCTAAATCCACATCCTGGCACAGGGATGTTCCAGAGCAGGGCCAGGGCAGTCAGCTCTTCTGTTCCTCCCTGTCCTTGTCACAGAGTTCTGGTGCAGGCACCCAAAGCTCCATCACAGGGTGTTTGTGACAGAGCAAAGACAGAAAATTTCTTGTGTTGGGCAACTTCCTTTGCAGTGGGAATGAAACACAAAATAACTTCTTCCCTTACTTGTGGAGGAAAGTAAGGAAATGACCCTGCTAAGCAAATCACCGGGAGACAGCATTTTTCCATCCTCACGGACACTCCTGTGAGATTGTAATGATTTTCCTCCCCTCTGTGTCAGCATTCTGGAAAATAAATATTTATTTCGTGCCGTGGCCAGCTCGGGATGCTCAGTCCTCTCCAGCGGCGCTGGAAGCAGCAGAGAGCAGCAGCACACTGCAAGTGGCAGCTGCTGGCAGCACCAAGGGAGGAGGTTTCCCCCTCACTGATAAAAAACCACAATTTACACAACTTGTGGGCTTCACCACCCTGTAATTAAAGCGTTGCTACGGCGCTCCTTTGCGGATTTTGGGTGGTGTTTCCTCGTGGGTGAACAATAACTTCAGAGATGTTATTAATGTTGTGTCCTCTGCATTTAGTGGGGAAAATCAGGCTGCTGTGTTAGTTTTTAATGGGGATTCTGGAGTCCTTGGACTGGGAAATTGAACTTTTAAAAGGGGGATTCTTGGGCTGCTCAAATGCAGAACTTCAAGAATATTTTATATTAAAAAAATCATGGGTTTTGTTCTTGCAACACCAATTTTCCCCCAACATTAAGGAATAATATATAAAAATAAATGTTGGTGACACCTCATAGCAAAACTTCTGCAGGATGATAAAATAAATATCAACAATTCGTTTCAAATGGTGCATTTCAAATGAAAATTTCTGATTAAACTTGGGTTTTAAAGAAGTCTGTGGCAACACCAAACCTGTATCAGTAAGTATGTGCTTGATGTGCTGTACTTCTTAAGGTATAAAAACCCTTCAAGTTTGATTACACAAATCAGAATGGGGGATTAAGGTTATGATTAGCCCTGGAAAATCGACGTAATATTTATGCAAATTTGGCAAATTGAGTTGGTTTTCCCCATAGTCTCATAAATGAAGAAGACATTTTAGAAAAATTGCGGGTCTGTAGAAATTCCATCATTTTGTGTCCTATTCTTTAACATTTAATAGAAAATGAATCTGATTGAAATGGAGCTGAGTGAAAGGTACACAGGGACTGCAGGTAAAAGGTTCATTTGAGCAGAAAGATGTCTGTGTGGGCACCACCAGTCCCTTAGATCCTTAGGAGCTGGGGCTCTATTAATTTTTAGTATAGGAACTAAATTATAAAGTTACTGAACGGAGAGAGAATTTATCTCTTTTAATGGCCATTGAATTTTTTTTTTTCCTAAAGCTCAAACAAAGTAGAATTCGAATATGAAGAAGCTTGAAGACGTTTCAGGAATTAAATAGACCTCCCATTCCCCCCCTCTAAATTGATAAAATAACTCAAATAGTCCAGTTTGTCAGAGATGATAATGTGAGAGAGTGTGATAAAATGCACAGATTAATAGCCCACAATTGAGATTAATGCTGTTCTCTTAAAAAAAGAAGTGGATTGTTTTATGCTGCAGAGCTGTGTGGAGCAGAGAGCTTTCCCTGTGACTTGTGGCAGTGAAAAACTTCTCTTAAAAGCTGAATTTGGTGTTTTGTGATTGCAGAGCTGTCAAAACACGTTCTTTGTTGCTGAGGTGGGCAGGGATTTTCTTTCATCAGAAAGATGGATCGTGGTTTGGAGCGGGCTGATTTCAGCTGCATCCCTGAAAACTCGGGGTGGGAACTCAGAGATGACAGAATTTACCTGGACATCAGCTCCGGCCATCCGGAGTGTGCAGGAACCGGGAGAGTGCCAGCGGCAGCTCTTGGATGCCCCAGAGCCCATTCCAGTGCCCATTCCGGTGCCTATTCCCAGTACGCATCCCAGTGCCCATCCCAGTGCCTATCCCAGTGCCCATTCCCAGTGCCCATTCCCAGTGCCTATCCCAGTGCCCATTCCCCGTGCCTATCCCAGTGCCCATTNCCGTGCCTATCCCAGTGCCCATTCCAATGCCCGTTCCCAGTGCCCATTCCCAGTACGCATTCCCGGTGCCCATTCCCGGTTTGCTCTGCAGGGACACCGAGGCAGGGATGGGCAGAGCCGGGCCCAGAACGGCCGAGCCCAGCCCTGTCCCAGCAGCACCATCCCCCTCCCCGGTGTCCCGAGTGCCACATTCCGACATCCCCGGACACTTCCAGGGCCGGGA
>VWZP01009960.1:112226-126181 GCA_013396995.1 Dicaeum eximium
TTTTTTTTTTTTTCTTTTGTTCCAAAGTGTTTAAGTGGGCAATATCCTGTTTTAAATTCAAATTTTGATATTCCTGGATGGAACAGAGGGGTTTCACACAAGACACGTGGACATGCTTGGCTTTAAAAAAGAAAAAAGATTTGTTCACTTACTGATCATATCATAAACATTAGGAATAATGCATCTTAATGACTTTTGCATTAGGTATAGTGCAGGCTAAATGGACTATCAATTTCTTGTATTTTTTATGCAGTACTTAAAGTAACGGCTCATTAAAAATGAACCCCTGGGCTCTAAAAATTTTTCAAAATCTACTTTCATCTGGAGACTGTTTCACCCCTCCTAACAGAGGAGTTTCATTGTAGCTGCAGGCTCAATATTCATGGAGGATTTAAAGATGTATTTTGTGTTTTTCAGGGGAAAATGGATGTGGCTGTGTGTGCCTTTGTGTAGGTAGGGGTGTGTAAAATCTGCCTGTATCCCCACAAATATAAATAAATATATCCCACCAATGTAAATCTCCTGCAGAAGGGAGGGGTGCAGTTACTGATGGCAGCAGAATCATCTGAATGTAGTGGGGTGAGGGAGGGAAAAAAATAATTTCACTTCTCTTTTCAAAGGAAATGAGTAAGCAAGAAGGTTAAAAATGGGGGTTATTCTCTCTGAGCCAGAAGGATCTAAATTCCTATGAATTAATTTGGGATCTGTTTGGGAGCACCCAAAGGTGGTTTTGGGGGGGATTTCAGAGGATCCCAGACTGGTTTGGGTGGGGAGGAACCTTAAATCCCACCCAGTGTCACCCCTGCCATGGCAGGGACACCTTCACTGTCCTGGGCTGCTCCAGCCTGACCTGGGGCACTTCCAGGGATCCAGGGGCAGCCACAGCTCTGGGAATCCCATCCCAGCCAGGAATTCCTTCCCAAAATCCATCTAAATCTCCCCTTTCCCAGTGGGAGCCATTCCCTGTGTGCTGTCCCTCCATCCCTTGTCCCCAGTCCCTCTCCAGCTCTCCTGGAGCCCCTTCAGGCCCTGCAAGGGCTCTGAGCTCTGCCTGGATCCTTCCCTTCTCCAGGGGAACATTCCCAGCTCTGCCTGGATCCTTCCCTTCTCCAGGGGAACATTCCCAGCTCTGCCTGGATCCTTCCCTTCTCCAGGGGAACATTCCCAGCTCTGCCTGGATCCTTCCCTTCTCCAGGGGAACATTCCCAGCTCTGCCTGGATCCTTCCCTTCTCCAGGGGAACATTCCCAGCTCTGCCTGGATCCTTCCCTTCTCCAGGGGAACATTCCCAGCTCTGCCTGGATCCTTCCCTTCTCCAGGGGAACATTCCCAGCTCTCCCAGCCTGGCTCCAGCCCTCAGAGCATCCCCATGGTCCAGGTGTCTTTTTGGGATTTTAACGTTCCCAGCTCCTTTCCCAGCCCTTTTTTGGACCCAGCAGCTCCCTGGAGATCCTTCCCCACCAGAATTCCTCGTGTTTCTCTGTTTCCGCTGGAAAATCTCAGCCATTTTTTTTGCCTTTAAAGTGGAAAACTTTGAATTTTCCTGGTGCAGCCTCCAGATTAATCATGCCCTGGGAAGGTCATTTTTTTGCTATGCTTCCAAGCTCACTGTTAAAGTTTCAGTACATTAGAGTTCTGATTGCTCAACTCTCTGCTTTCCCTTCAAAATTATGGGATGGCTCTAAATGACTTCTTTCTGCTTCAGCAGCTCGTCTTCTCTGAAAAATTTTTCTCCTCAGTTTTAAACTAGTTTTTTATTTGAGTGGTGCACTGATGGTTTGACTTCCTCACATCCTATGGGCTTCATTTTGGGATGTGTTTACTACAAAACAAATGTTCTGAGCCTAGAAAATGAATTAAGTTAGTAATCTTGGGGTAGGTAGTGGGGAAGAAAAATACTCATTTTGAGACCTGCAATATTTGAGACCTCCAAATATTTGGAGGATTGGCCAGCTGGGAAAGTATTTCAGGGAATTTTGATGTGGTACAGGTGTTCTCTAAAATGTAAATAAAGTGGATTTTTTTTTCAGTGTAAGGAGAAAAAAAAAATATTCCCTGAGATTAGACTTAAAACTGGGAGGATACTTTGAGTCATGCCTGACCTTACCTTGAAGTTCTTTGCTTTATGAATTTCACGAGAATTTAATTCAGGTCTGGAATTCTTTCAGATTATGCCAAACTGCTTTGAGTTAGGCTGGTTTTGGGGGTGGTAAATGGGGTTTTTTCAGTGCTGGGCACTGCAGGTAATTAAGGACAGCGTGGAGCTGCTCTGGAGCTGTTGTCTTGTATCTCTATAAAAAGGCAGTAATTTTTTTGACAGCCACTGATTGGAAAGTTGCTCGCAGCTCTCTGCAAGCAAGGGCTACACGCTTTGGATCAATAAGTGGCAAATTTCCCATTAAAAAGAATACCTGAACACTGTTCCAAATAGCCACTGGCATCTTAATTTTCCATGGAAACCTCCAACGCCGGCGTGTGGAGGACAAGTCATTCTCAGACAATTTTTCCAGACTACTTGTTAACAGTTATTGCTGTCCCAAAAGGTTGACAGCTTACATGATTGATATTTCATTTACTTGTCATCACTGGTGAGTAATGGAGAGGGTTTTTCCTCCCTCTCTCTTCCCCCCCCCCCCATAATATTTTTGGGGGGGGGGGCAGGAAGTGTTCTCAGGTGTGTTTATTTTAGTTGGTTATCCCAGGGAGGGATCAGAAATGTTTCTGTTGTGTGTGGAGGTGTCGTAGAATTCTGTTGGTAAAATGGGAATTCAAAAGTTAAGAGCTCATTCCATGGGCAGGGACAAATTCCACCATCCCAGGCTGCTCCACTGCTGTCCAGCCCGGCCTTGGGCACTGCCAGGGATCCAGGGGCAGCCACAGCTGCTTTGGGAATTCTATCCCAGCCAGGAATTCCNCCATGGGTTCTGATGTTCCCAGCTCCTTTTCCAGCCCTTTTTGCCCATTCTGAGCCTTTTTTTTAACCAATCTGCATCCCCTGGGTCACTCCAGCAGCTCCTGGGGTTCAGTGTCTCAGGATGTCGGCAGGGACTTTGTGGGATCATAGCTTTGGGATCCCTCTGTCCTGATCCTCCATCGCTGCCCAGAATTCCAGATCCCTTTGGGATCCCCTTGGAGTTTCCCTACTGCACAGTTTGGGGGATATTTGGGGGATATTTGCATCAGGTCTTTGTGGCCATGTTTGGTTTTCCTGCCTCCTCCAGCTGTGGCAGCTGCTGCATTTGCTGCAAATATTCCCTTTCCTCACCTGCTGGAGCATTCCCAGCTCTCAGGAAAGGCTGGAGCTTCTCTGCTGAGCCAGGAGCAGATCCCTGGTTTGGATTCCTCTGTGGATCCCTGGTTTGGATTCCTCTGTGCCCCTCTTTGTGGGAGCTCTGCCGATGGACAGGAACCATCTGAAGGCTGCTCTGCGCCGTGGCAGCTACAAAGAGAACGGAAATACACGGAATTAAATAACCCACAAGTGCTTTTACCCCTCCTGAGCCACCCCTTTCTCGGGTTTCTTTGCAGTATTACTCCACTGCGATGGAGCAGCAGGTGAATGGACAACTGATAGAGCCTCTGCAGATCTACCCACGAGGTAATGCTGAGCAAATCCCCAAACGCTGGGCAAATCCCCAAACCACTGCTGCTGGAGCAGCTCCCTGGCACGTTTTGGGCAGGTTTGGATGTACAGAGCGCCGTGTTCCCCTCCTCATTTGGAGAGAAGAATTCATTATTGTGGGGAGCGTGGAGAAAAGTGCATTTATTGCATAGCAAACAGCTGATTTCCTGGAGTAAATGAGACTAACGAGGTTCGCAGAGTACATATTTAAGTACATTTAAAAAACTTGTTGGTGATGGCTCTGCCTGCATTCCAGGCAAAGCAGATGAATAACTGATACTGATGAAAATTGGGCTTTTTAAAGCTGTTTTAATGTCATTACTCAGCCTGACAGACTGGGGAATGTCCCTGTCACCACTGTGGGACGTGTCTGTCACAGCAGCTCCAGCCAGGACACATTTCTGTCTGAGATTTGGGCATTTAGTGCTGTCCAAATATTCACAAGCACTTTAATAATTCTCCTGAACAGGGAGAGGTGTAATCAATTCTGTGGGCTGAGGCAGTTAGAAAATAGGTCATCTCCAGCCTGAAAAAAACTCTGTAGGCAGCTGGTGAGGTTTTTTGGGAATGCTCTCTCTGAACTCCAAGAATGGTTAAAAAAAAAAAAAAAAAAAGCCTCGTGCATTACATAATTCATTCAGATCTCTGCCTCTTAATTGATGGAACAGAGAAGGTTTAAATTCTCCAAGTAAATCTCCCAGCAATAAATTAATTGAAATAATTAAAAATTAAACTCTTCTCACTTAACTGGTATTACACAAATAATCATACTGTGAGGCTCCCAATTAAACATTGCACACTTCCATTACTTACAACTCTCTGAAGTTTGAATTGGGCAATTAAGCAAGATTGGCTCCTCAAACACGTGGTGATGAGGTCTCCCAAGGAGGCTGGGTGGGATTCCTGGAGGTTCCTGTGGAAAACAGACAGGAATTTGAGGGGAAAGTAGAAAATTGGGTTTGCCTGGCAGGGTCTGGTGGAGAGGGGACTCCCAGGGGTGGGTGGAGCTGTGAGCTCCAGCTCCTCAGAGCAGGGCAAGGATGGGGAAGGGTCTCCTGCCTCTTCCAGGCATGGATCGTGGAATCTTGGAGTGCTGGGGGTGGGAAGGACCTTAAATCCCATCCCCTGGATCCCATCCCCTGGATCCCATCCTCATCCTCTGCATCCCATCCCTTGGATCCCATCCCATCCCATCCCCTGGATCCCATCCCATGATCAGGGACACCTCCCACCATCCCAGCCTGCTCCAAGCCCCAGTGTCCAGCCTGGCCTTGGGCACTGCCAGGGATCCAGGGGCAGCCACAGCTGCTCTGGGAATTCCAGCCCAGCCCCTCCCCACCCTCCCAAGCAGGAATTCCTTCCCAATGCCCCATCTAACCCTGCCATATCTCAGTTTAAACCATTCCCTGTGTCCTGTCCCTCCATCCCTTGTCCCCAGTCCCTCTCCAGCTCTCCTGGAGCCCCTTCAGGCCCTGCAAGGGCTCTGAGGATTCCCTGGCTCCTCCTCTTGTGCCTCAGAGAAACTGGATGATCCAAGCAGGTTGGAAAACCTTGGCAATCCTTCCCATTTTCCTGCAAACACCCGTTGCTGGCAGGAGGTGCTCACCCAGACCCAGCCTGGGGTTTAAGGGGGCATTTTCAGATGGAACATTCCCCTTTGGCCCGTTCCCAAAGAACCAGGCACAGAAATTCCTGTTCCTGCTGCTCTCTCCTTTCCCTGTTTGCTTTGCCCCTGGGGCTGATCCCCTCTGTTCCCACAGGCTGGGAATTGTCTCTGTTCCCACCCCGGCTCAGCTCTGCCTTTCTGCTGCCATCTCCTCCTTCCCACTCCCTCCAAATTGCTCCAGAGCTTGGATTTTTGTCTCATCTTCCCAAACCACCTTCTTAAAACCCTTTTTCTGGGTTAGAGCTTTCAAACCTCCCCAAACCCACCTCTGAGCTCTGCAGCTCCTCCGAAATATCAAACAAAATATGCTTTTTCTGCTGTTTTTTTTCTTTCCTGCTCTTTGTTGTTTTTTCTTTTTCACTTCCCTGCCTTGTCCTGCCTCTCTAATGAAGATCCCAAATTTTGTCAGCACCAGCACTTTCCTCCCGTGCCCTTTTGGCCGTGGCTCTCCACGTTCCCCACTTGAAAGCCCCATCAGCACCTTCAGCTCTTCTGCCTCTCATTTCCACTTCTCCCCTTTCAAGAGATTTCTTTGCAAATCCTTTGAATTCTTTTCCTTTTCTGCCTCTCTAACTTCTGAGGAAGCCTCAGCTCCTGCTCCCAAAAGCTCCTGTATTCCATAAAAATCCTGTCAGGACTAAATTTCCATGTGCCAACCTGTGTTAGCTGGGCTGTGCTTTATTTATTTCATAATAAAAATATCTTTAAGGGGAAAAATAATTGATTTTTTTTTCCTATATTTTTAATAGGTTTATTATTGCTGTTTAGGTAATAAGAGCCAGAGGAGGGGTTTTATATTAAAATTAAACATCTGTATGTGGTGTACATATAAAAAATATGTACACACACATATATCTATCTATATTTTTATANGATATCTATGTGTGTTTTTATGTATTTATATGTGTTTTTATATGTTTATATATATATATCTGTCTTCTACCTGTGTTATTTATATCCCATTTGTGGAATGCAAGGTGAACACATCATCCAAACACACACCATAAAAGTCATTATCAATTTAATATCTTGTTCAAAATGTCAATTTTAATCCATTGGAAAAACAGAATGGGCTTAGATGTATTTATAATTTATAATCCTGGGTTGGTTTTCTTTTAATGCCCAGAGTCTCAGGATATTTTTTCCCTCTTTAGGATGCACGTGGTGATTTTTGATGTTGAAAGGCACGTGGCCCTCAGTGCTGTGTTTAATAACCATCACCTGTGTCCTTCTGCCTAATAAATAGTTCTGCTTCCTGCTGTCAGAAACGGGAGGGGGGGAAAAATCAAATTTGTGCCATCAATCAGCAGTGACAGCCCCTTTAACACAGCGTGTAGGGCACTGAGGTTGGCAGTGGGAGCTGCCTGGGACACGGAGCCTTGGGGCTCCCATGTCCAAAAAAAGCTTCCAAAAACTCATCCCTGAGTGGGGAACTGGGAATGTTCACCTGGAGATGGCTCAGGGAAAGGTTCCCTGCTCCAGCAGCTCATCCCTCTGAGCCCAGCCAGCACCACAGAGTGCCACACTGGGGTCTCTGTGCCCAAAAAGTGACATTTCTGGTGGCATTTATTCACTATTTACCTTTTATTTACTCACTGTTTACCTTTTATTTATTCAGTATTTACCAGAGAGGGCTCACTCTGTTACCCCAATGTTTGGTTTTCCCCAATGTTTGGTTTTCTCCTTGTTTGGTTTTCCCCAATGTTTGGTTTTCTCCTTGTTTGGTTTTCCCCTTGTTTGGTTTTCCCCCCCATGTTTGATTTTCCCCCATGTTTTCCCCCATGTTTGTTTTTCCCATGTTTTTCCCCCTGTTTGTTCTTCCCCCAGGTTTTTCCCTCCTGATTTTCCCCCATNAATAGGTTTATTATTGCTGTTTAGGTAATAAGAGCCAGAGGAGGGGTTTTATATTAAAATTAAACATCTGTATGTGGTGTACATATAAAAAATATGTACACACACATATATCTATNATACTTACCTTTTATTTATTCCATATTTACCTTTTGGAGGCTCACTGCTGTTCCCCCCCATGTTTGGTTTTCCCATTGTTTGATTTTCCCCCACGTTTGTGTTTCCCATGTTTTTCCCCATGTTTGTTTTCCCTCCTGGTTTTCCTCCATATTTACCTTTTATTTATTCAGTATTTACCTTTTGGAGGCTCTCTGCTGTTGCCCCTGCCATATTTCCCCCAAACATTTGTTTTTTCCCTCACATTTTCCCCCGTTTCACCCAAAGTGACCAATTCCTGATGCAGCTGATTCCCTGAAAATCCAAATATTGGGTTGCAGATATCCCAATGAAATTCCAGGGGAAAACCCCCAGCGTGTGAAAACACAGCGCCACAAGGTTGGAATTTGAATTACCCAAAGAAATCCCATCGTTTGAGGCAGCAGTTCTCTGGATTGTGGTGTGTTTTAAGCAGAAATTAGAATTTATATTACACGGTGTCAGAGAGCTCTTAGTATTTATAAATGCTCACTCCTGCAAGTTCAAAATCCTGGGCCGTAATTCCCACTCTGGGTCTCGCCAGGCACTTTTCAATCATTTCTCTCTGCTAATTTTGGTGTCACCCTCATTTCTTTTGAAAAGATTCATTTTGAGCAAATTTGTAAATGGCCCTGATGTGTTCTACAATTCAGTCAATTACTGTTTCAGCCTGCAAACCTCCTGGGAAACGGAACATACATGGCCTCAAGGTACGAATTTCAATAATTGTTTCAGCAAAGTTAGATGGATTTGTAATGCTGTGTTCCACTTATTGAAATGTCAAATAAAACTGCACTTTCTTCAGCTCTGACAAGCTGATTTTTTTTTTTAATTCTGAATTTTTTTTTTTCCGTTGGCGAGGGTGGGAGAAGGATTCATCTGCAAAATGTTGGCTGTGATATCTATATTTATATGTATAGTTTTATTAAAAATGGATTTGCCTTTTTGTTTTTAACCTCTGCTAATCATGTTCTTAAATTTTAGTCGTTCATTTATCAACTGCTGTCTGCCACTACTTCAAAGCTTTTTAAACCCGCACCTCATTCCTGTGATTTCAGTCGTTTATCCAAGTGCGGAAAGCACCGCAATGGAATTATTTCAAATTTTTTGATTTCTTACTGCTCCTGCAGTGGCACGGAGAAGCCTACAAACCCACTAAGCGATTTGAGTGTTTAACACGAGAACAAACAATGAATTTATCACCTTTTTAAAGGCGCATTATTTAATTATTTCCATCATCAGCGATCGCGCGGCCTGCTAACCTACATACAGCCCTCCACCACCGGCATGCCTAGCAACCAGCTAATTAACCTTCCTAGCCAAATGAGGGATCCGTGGCAAATTACAGGTTAATTAGCAGGGTGTCCTGAGGGCAGGGCTCTGACGGGGCTGCTCTCCCTCCCTCCCTCCCTCCCTCAGGTGAACACGCGCGCCGGGGCCGCCAGCGCCGCCTCGCCCGCCTCCGAGGCCCTGCCCAGCAATAGGTAAGAGCTTTTCCTCCCCTTCTTCTCCTCAATTCCCCTTTTTTTAACCCAAAATGGAGCCCTCGGCGTGGTTGGTTCCAGGGGGGAAAGTTCTGAGGGTTGGGTTGGGTTTTTCCAGCGGGAAATTCCCTGAGGAATCGCTGTGGGTGGCGTTGGGCCGCGGCTGTGAGGGCCGATCCACGCGGGTTGGCTGCTGGAGAAATGAGGGATTGGTGGGAATTCTGTGGGGGAAAAGGAGGGTTTGGTGGGAGTTCTGTGGGAAAAATGAGGGTTTGGTGGGAGTTCTGTGGGAAAAGGAAAGTTTGATGGGTGTTTCCAGAGGAAATGAGGGTTTGGTGGGAATTCTGAGGGAAAAGGAGGGATTGATAGGTGCTTCATGAGGAAATTAGGGTTTGATGGGTGTTACAAGAAGAAATTAGGGTTTGGTGCTGGGCATTCCAGGGGAGAATGAGGGTTTGATGGGAATTCTGGGGGAAAAGGAGGGTTTGATGGGAATTCCAGGAAGAAATTAGGGTTTGATAGGTGCTTCAAGAGGAAATTAGGGTTTGATGNAAAAGGAGGGTTTGGTGGGAATTCTGTGGGAAAAAGGAGGGTTTGGTGGGAATTCCAGGGGAAAAGGAGGGATAGATGGGAATTATGGGGAAAAAGGAGGGTTTGGTGGGAATTCCGGGGGAAGAGGAGGGTTTGGTGAGAATTCTGTGGGGGAAAAGGAGGGTTTGGTGGGAGTTCTGTGGGAAAAATGAGGGTTTGGTGGGAGTTCTGTGGGAAAAGGAAAGTTTGATGGGTGTTTCCAGAGGAAATGAGGGTTTGGTGGGAATTCTGAGGGAAAAGGAGGGATTGATAGGTGCTTCATGAGGAAATTAGGGTTTGATGGGTGTTACAAGAAGAAATTAGGGTTTGGTGCTGGGCATTCCAGGGGAGAATGAGGGTTTGATGGGAATTCTGGGGGAAAAGGAGGGTTTGATGGGAATTCCAGGAAGAAATTAGGGTTTGATAGGTGCTTCAAGAGGAAATTAGGGTTTGATGCTGGAGATTTTAGCGTTTGATGGGTGTTTCAGGGAGAAATTACAGTTTGCTGCTGGAGAAATGGGGATTTGCTGGGAATTCCAGGGAAAAATGAGGGTTTGATGGGTACTTCATGAGGAAATTAGGGTTTGCTGGTGGAGAAATCAGGATTTGCTGGGGATTTCAGGAAAAAATAAGGATTTGCTGGGTGTTTCAGGAAGCAATCAGGGTTTGCTGGGTGTTTCAGGTGGCTCTGGCCTTAAAAAGCTCGAGATGCAATTTGGGGCTGAGCTCCTTTGCTTTGGTTGATCCCGTGCCAGGGTTTGTGTGTTCAGGTCTTCTTTGCTCATTCACTCCAGGATTCTTTGATTTGAAAGTCATTCATAGGTTTGTAACAATAAATAGCCTAAATAATAAACTTAGGTAGGTTTATTAATGTGGGGTTGGATTTTTAAATTTTTTTTTTTTATGCCTGTTTCGTACAGTTCCAGTAAAGTTTTGGAGTCCATCCCCCTTATCTTGCTTTTTACATTCCAGCCCTAATTTGAAAACTCGTATTAAGGTCTTAGAATGCAAGAGAACTCATTTTCTTTTGTTTCCTAGAGATTTGTTTTTCAAGTGCTGGAGGATAAACTCCTTTTTATTGCACGAATTCTTACAGGAAGTCATAATATACTCAGTAGTGATGGTAAAAACCTATGAAAAAACCTTTCTGTAGTCTTAAAAAGAAATAAGGAGGGTCTGGCTCCATCTTCTTCCTACAAGAGCATATCTGAACCATGGGAATAGAATTCTCTGAAGGCTCCTTCCAGCCTAAATTATTCTATTATTCTAATAAGCACATAATATTCCATTTATCCGTGCATCAGCATCCTGCTCCCTTTTCTCTCTGAGAGAAAAGAAAGGAAAAAGGAATGTTGTAAAGATTAAAAAGATGAATTATCACAGATTAACGTGATCAGGGAGGCATATTTGTGGTGTTTTGGGCACGTTTGGAGGGTGAATTTTGGGGGCTTGTCCTGAGGGTGGGACAGTCCCACAAATCCCATTTTCACTGTGGGGAAATTCCAGCCTCATCCAGCAGCAGGGCTGGGGTTTTTCCCCACTGGAAACCTCATCTAAAAACCACTAAACCCATTTTGCTGCTCCTTTTGGTGGCTCTGTAATTATGGAAATTTAAAAAAAAAACTTCCCATCCTGGCAAAGTTTGCCCCATCCCTCGGGGAATGTCCGATCCAATCCCAAAACTCTTAAAAAGAAAATAAATCTGAATGTCTTTGTGCTCTGCAGTCCCCCCCCAGAATAATGTGAGCTAAATAAAGCTGATTTTTCTGTCACTGCTGCATGCTTGGCTTTCAGTACTCCCTGTACTTTGAGCTTGTTCTTCAAGTGCATTGAAAATGAAGCTTCTAGAAGATTCTTGTCACCTTATCTGGTGGTTAATTGCCATTCCTCTTCCAAAACCTTCTGCACCAGGAGTTTTGTTTTTGAAGTAATTGAAAGTCTCTCTTTGTTTCATGTTCACAAATTGTTAGTCATGAAAGATGACAAGATCAACTTATGTTTCCTTGGAAAACTTAATCTTGCTTTAAAGCAGTCGTGGGAACAAGAGGCCTATTAAAGAACAAAGCCACCAAATATGAAATCTGTGTTTTCACTGTTCCTGTTAATAATGATCTGTGATCAAGACACGTGCACAGGCCTTTCAAGAATATATTATTTTGTACTTTTTTTTTTTTTTTAAAAACTTCAGTAATAAGACCAGAATGTCCTTTTGAGATAAAGTTTGCCCAGGCAGTTTGTTGTGTTGGAGCTCCAAGGAGCAGAGTTTGTCAGGAAAAGAGGGAAAAATCAGGATTTTGTGAGTTTTTGAAGGAGTTTGAAGCCATTAAAGGTTTTTACCCTTGAACTCACCAAGCTGAGAGCTGGGGTTTGATAAAGTTTTGTGGAAGAAATTAATGTGAGTTCTGCTGTATTGATTTGGGAGTAGGTTCTCCTGAGAAAGCAAAAGGATTCAGCAGATTGAGCTGGAATGGGGGCACATGGAGAGCTGGGCTCCCCTCGGGGATTTGGGCAGGCCTGAGGTTCCTAAATCAGGGATTTTAGGCATGGCCTGAAATTCCTAAATTGGGAATTGTGCTCTCTGCTCCAGGCTGGGGTCACTGGAGGGGGTGGCATCAGCCTGGAGCTGAAATCCACAGGAATTCCTTAGGAATAATGCCTTGGGGAGCTCGAAAACCCTGAAGATGTGGCACATAAAACGGGGTGTGAACAGCATTTTCCTGTTATTTTTTGAAACACCTGCCACGTGAGAGTGCCTTTTTAAAATTTAAATAAAAGAGCAACAGGTCATGGATCACCAGGTTGTACAGTCAGGTGTCTAAAGCAGCTCTGAGGTGGACAATATGTTCATTTTTAACTTTTTTTTTTAGCTGTTCACTGCTCCTTCATTCCTGCTGACCTCACCACACCTTCCCCTTCAAGTTTAATCTCCCCAGGATGTGGAACCACAAACTCCCCGTGTTCCTCCCTCCCTCTGACAGTGAAAAAGAATTGCTTCTGATGGGGTTTGTTTCTTTTCCAGCCTGAAGAAATCCTCGGCAGAGCTGAAGAAGATCCTTGCCAATGGCCAGGTGGGTGCTTTGGTACTGAATATGGATTTAATTGGTGTTAGCAATCCGCTGAAATTCATTTCATTGGCCCTTCATTAAATTCCTCTATTTCTAGGTGGCTTACGTGTTTTCTTTATGGATTATGGGATAGAATTCTTGTTTTTACAGGTGTAGCCTGTTTTTTTGGTTTTTTTCTTTTTTCACAAGAATAGAATCAGTTATGTAAATTGATTTTAATTCTTAGAGTTTATTTCTCAAAGGAACTCAACAGGCTAGCTGCTACTTCAGTTGAAATAGCAATAAGGTCTGATTTTACAGGGCCTTCCTCTCAAAAGGTTTTATTTCTTTATTTATACCCAGTTTTATAAGGTTTTATGTATATCCAGTGATCTTTGTGGGGTTTAGGGCAAAACAGAAAATCCCCAAAATTATAGAACACCACATTTTTCTTGTCTTTTCACTCCAGGCATTCCCCCTTGGCACCCAAAATTGAAGTTTTAATGTTTGTGGACAAGCACACCATTCTTTTTTTTTTTTCCCCCCATGTTGAGCTGTGTGGGCAGGCTTGCAGTGCCATAAAACAGACACAGTTAGATGTGTATTTTAACAAAACAAATATGTAAAAACAAATATAAAAACATATCATGTAAAAATAAAAACATATAATGTAAAAATAAAAACATATAATGTGAAAATAAAAACGTATAATGTAAAAATAAAAACGTATAATGTAAAAATAAAAATAATGTGAAAATAAAAAAATAATGTAAAAATAAAAATAAATAATGTGAAAATAAAAATAAATAATGTGAAAATAAAAATAAATAATGTGAAAATAAAAATAAATAATGTAAAAATAAAAATAAATAATGTAAAAATAAATAATGTGAAAATAAAAACATGTAAAATTAAAAATATATAATGTAAAAATAAAAATAATGTAAAATTAAAAATATATAATGTAAAAATAAAAATAAATAATGTATATTTTAAGAAAAATAATTTTAAAAAACCAGATTCTCAAGCAGCCACATCAAATATTTTAATCTTAGTCCCAGCTTTGGCAGGCTGTCCAGGGCTGCCTGTTAGGCTCTATTGACTGAGACATCTGTGTCACTGCAAATAAAAGACTCTTATTGATTTTCTTAACTGCTCCTCACTTCCCCTGCGCCTTCTGAGGGCTGAAATCTTCATTATCCCCGATGCCTGCTCAGGGTTTCACACAGGGACCTCCCCAGGCCTCATTGGCATTCCCTGCATCCAGGAGCTGGGTTTGGCTTTGTGGTGTCCTCCAGCCTCACCTGCAATATTTGGAGGGGCAAAAAATGAGATTTTTTTGTGTCAACGTGAACCCAGTGCTGGTGAATCACTGGAATACAGCTGGGAAATGAGGATTTTAGGCTGAGTTCAGGGCTCTCAAATTCCTGCCAGGTGATTTTGAAAAAATATTTCAATATTTATATTAAATATTTTTTAAAATTGCAGGTAAATTCTTATAAATATAAATGTATAAATTCTTTTAAATATATAAATATATAAAATTCTTATGAATATAAATAAATATTTATATAATATAAAATA
>VWZP01009960.1:133795-154363 GCA_013396995.1 Dicaeum eximium
AAATCATTTACTGCTCAGTCCAAAAAGACATTTAAAGGCTCTGCTTTGTGCTGCATCTTTGGGCTCCATCAGTGTCTGCAGAGACTTCTCTGAGGAGGTCTTTCCTTAGGTGAATTGTTTACTTTGAATGTCTGGATGTGCTTTGCCAGCCAGTCCCAGGAGCAGCTTCATGGAATTATTTAGACCTCAAATCCTTAGTTTTGTATATTTTGAACCTAAATATTACAAAGTGAAGCGTTTGTCTCTGGCAAATAATTACACTGTCAGGTCAAGCATCACTATTTCCCTTATACAGAAGCAAAATGGAGGTTTTATTCTTATTTTATTCTTATTTCATGTTCTTTAGTTTTTGCTTTTCAAGGAGAAAGGAGAAGTGAGATGTCCTGATCTCTGTTTAGAGCATGGCACAGCCTCCTGGGATTTATTTTACAGTGAGGTTTTGTTACTCCATGGGTTCTGTTGGAGTCTCCAGCAGCAGGAGCATAAAGGAAAAATAACCATAAAGCCCCAGTGATGCCCTAATTAATTTGGGTGTTACCAGGATCTGGGAGAGAGAGAAGGAATGGGAACATCAGTTCCCATCTTAGCAAAATGCTGTGAAAGCAGAAGGCTTCACTTTGAAGTTGAGTAATTGGGAGAGAAGTGGCTGTGGATGATGTCCCACCCGAAAAATTGGATAGCCTGGAAAACAGGGAGAAATGAGGGAGTTTAATTTGTCTGAGCAATTTCCCCGAGCAATTCTGCAGTTGGGTTGAACATTCCAGCATCTGCCCTTCCCCTCATTCCCCATCCCAGCCAACCTTGGGGTGCCCCATCAGTGCATGAAATGAAAAGGGTGGGAGCAGCTGGGATTGCTCCAGCTGGAATCTGCCCTGGGACAGAGCTGGGGATCCTCTGGCAGCCCTGGAGCAGGGCATGCCTCAGGTTTTGGTTTTTGTATTGTTCAGGGTCTGTGCTGCTTTAGTGTGTGGGTCTGTGTTCATATTATGGGATGGTGAGCTCTGCACAGAGCAGGGAGACAAAACAATTCCTTCTCCAGCTGGGGACCAAGGGCAAATGATCCAAACCTCAGGCCCAAGAGCACAAACAACGTGGGTTGAAGAGAGAAAAACAAGAAGGATGGGACTGGATGGGCTAAAGCTGGAATGGGACAATGAACTCCAAGGTGCAAATGGAGCAGAACTGATCAAAGTGCCAGAGCCGTGCCCGGTGTCCATTTTGTGCCCATTTTGGTTCCTCTTGGGTGCAGCCCTGGCTGGGCTCTTGTGCTGCCCAAGGTGGATCCATGGAGCAAATCCTTAAGGAAATCAGCTGCTCTGGGAATTCCATCCCAGCCCCTCCCCACCCTCCCAGGCAGGAATTCCTTCCCAATGTCCCATCTAATCCTGCCCTATCCCAGATTAAACCATTCCGTGTGTCCTGTCCCTCCATCCCTTGTCCCCAGTCCCTCTCCAGCTCTCCTGGAGCCCCTTCAGGCCCTGGCAGGTTCTCCAAGGTCTCCCTGGAGCCTTCTCCAGCACATTCATAACACAAGAACTCTCATTTGCCTCTTTGAAATAGTTGAACTCACAGGTTATTTTGGCCCTTTGGCAGAGGGTGGATGGAGTCAGAGATGAAATCACTTTGCCAGGGCAGCCCAGCAGTGCCAGAAGCAGAATGGAGCTGCAGATTCCCAGCCTGGAGCTGGCCCAGCTTCACTGCTGGTGACTCTCAGGAAAGGTTCTCCCAACCTTTTCTCCTCAGTTCTTGTCCCAGTCTGGTGCTCAGGGAATGATCACAGGCAGGTTCAGTGACTTGTTTGGCATTAAAACACATCTTTGACCCTTGGAAGTCTTAAATTTTGATCTCCCTTTAGTTCCTGTGGAGGCATTGCCCTTTATTTCCTTTCCTGTGCATTCGTTTTCTGCTTCTCTTGTTTGGTTTTATTTTTAGTCCCACTGAAAGTGTTGGAGCAGCCATACCTGGCTGAGTTAGGAGTGCCCCACTGGATTTTATTTATTTCCAGCGTGGTTTAAACAAGACTGACCACTGGTCACTCAGTGCCTGTGACCCCACTCGGCCACCCCATCAAATCTGTTATGCACAAAAGTGCATAAAATGAAGATAAAGTACCTCCTTCGAGCCTGACAAAACCCATTCCTCTGCAGAGTGGGAGCTGCAGTGAAAGTAAATAAATGAATGGACAGCAATCACAGCCTAGTTGATGAAACTGTTCAATTAAAGCACAGGCATTTACATGGTGTAATTTCCCTAAATTGCCAATGAGCCCCTTTAGACACAACCAGTGTTCAAATTGATTTCAGCATTGATTTTGGCTGAAGCTGATAAATTTCTGCTTGTTAGTTAAAGTAATTTTGCAGAAGACTTTGTAGTGCAGTATTGAAGTGTTCATTTAGCTGATGGCTAAAAGAGGAGTTATTTACAGAGATTTCTACTGTTGGGCTGAGATGGGACAATTCCCCGGTCATCTTTTTACTTTTAATTTTTAAGCTTCAGTATCCAATCAATACGTTATTGAAACTGATTAAAATGTATCCAGCCAGCTGCCTATGGCTGTTTAATTAGAAACTGGATGATTCTTAAATTAAAGTTGTTTTGTTTGTGGTGGATATCCATAGCTGGGAAGATGAAGCGAGCAGAAAATGGGAGTTGGTGCTTGTTACCAGTGAATGAGCTGGGGTGAGAGCCTAGGGCCTGCCCACCCTCACACCCAGGAATTCCTAAATCCCAAAATCCCATCCATCCCTGCCCTCTGGCACTGGGAGCCATTCCCTGTGTCCTGTCCCTCCATCCCTTGTCCCCAGTCCCTCTCCAGCTCTCCTGGAGCCCCTTCAGGCCCTGCAAGGGCTCTGAGCTCTGCCTGGATCCTTCCCTTCTCCAGGGGAACATTCCCAGCTCTGCCTGGATCCTTCCCTTCTCCAAGGGAACATTCCCAGCTCTGCCTGGATCCTTCCCTTCTCCAGGGGATCATTCCCAGCTCTGCCTGGATCCTTCCCTTCTCCAGGGGATCATTCCCAGCTCTGCCTGGATCCTTGAGGACTGCTCTGGGTGCTCCTGTGGCACTGGCTGACCTGCTCTGGGTGCTGGTGGCACCCCACCCTGCTGGAGCTCCCTGTCCATGCCAGGTCTGTGTCAGGACCTGCAGTGGGATGGGTACAAACCCCATTTCTGGGTGTTTGGCTGCAGTGGGATGGGTACAAACCCCATTTCTGGGTATTTGGCTGCAGGGAGCTTCACTGCAGCAGGCACAGGTGGAAGCAGGAGCAGATCCCAGGCAGAGCTTCAGGATCCTCCCTCCCTGAGCTGGGATTGAGGGAGACATTGATGCTCAACATCTCCCCTTTGTGCCAGCTGTGCCCTTTTGCACTGCTATGAGCATTCAGACACCCTTTTTGCTGCTTATTTGCTGCTTGTTTGCCACTTCCCCAGCAAATCATTCTGCAGTCGGGCTGGAGCATCTGCGGCGGCGTTTCAGAGCAGGGGAGGTTGTGCTGTGAACCAGCACAGCCCCATAAAAGCTCCTTTTTCCAACTGCTCTGCACTCTGGCTTCCCTGATTTAACAGCCACAGAGTCAGGCTAATGTGGCTGCTATTGCAGGAGGCAGCAACTGGCAAAGTGGTTATTTCCTAGGAATAATTTGAATTTCTTTCTTTGGATGGAGTACGTGACACTCCTGTCACTGCACTGCCACAGCCTGACCAGCAGTGAGATGGGCAGGGGCAGCCCCAGGCAAAGGAAAAAAGGGGAAAAAAAAGGGGAAAATGAGCAAATGTTGGGTGATTTGCTGTGTGGAGTTGGCAGCTGGTGGCTGGCACCGTGTCCTGCAGGGCTGAGTTCCTTGTGCCTGACTCTGGCACAGCTTTTTGCTCTTGGTTATTTCTCATGAATGTCCAGGTATTTCTCATGAATGCCCAGTTACTTCCCAGAAATGCCCAGTTATTTCCCAGAAATGCCCAGTTATTTCTCAGGAATGTCCAGTTTGGCTCCTTGTGTGCCCTCACAGCTGAAGGTGCTGCCTGCTGCAAGCACAGCTTTTCCTGGGCACTTCTGGAGCTTCAAATTTTTATTTCTGTGTGGAAATTCTCTGCCATGGCCCCAGAGACCTTTGGTGAGTGGGTCTGGGGAGTTTCCTCTGCAGCTCCTCAGGGCAGTGCTGAGGATAAACCCTGGGAAAACGGGACATTTTCCAGCCTTTTTGAGGGAAATTATGTTTTTAACAAGTCCAACCTTAAATCTTTAAGTCCAACCTTGAATTTATCCATTGTCCCATTTTCTTTCAATGGAATCAGTTAAGATTATCACCATTATTCAGAATTTTCCTGGAAAATCAGGATTATCTCAGTCCTATGGGTATTTTCAGATACAAGCAGCTTCACCAATTAAATTGAATTAAAACAGATTATGGCCAGTTCTTTCTCAGAACTTAAGGGCCCACAGAAAATCTCAGCAAAATTCAATTTCTGCATTTATTTTATGATCAGAGGGTGCATATAGTGGCTCCCTGTCAGTTCATCATTTTGTCATATTTGCTGATGTTGGTGATATTTCTGAGTGACTCATTGGCACAGCAGACAGGTCATGGCTTTCCCTTGAATCCTTCAGGCTTGCCAAGGAGTATCTTATTGATTAGAAATTGTTTCCCTGGTTATTGTGGGGGAAAAATAAAGGGATTTATCCTGGTGGCCAGAGGAAGCAGATCCTGTGCTGCTCCAGTGCCATCCTTGTCATAACAAAACAAGCGTAAGGGATTTTGGCTTCCGGGTGGAGATTGCATTTATTTTGAGATTTAACATAATACTAAACTCAGTTTGTGGTGAGAAGTTGCTGTGTTTGATGGGAAAAGCTGCTGGAAAAAGCTCAGAGATCTTGGCCAGCTCAGCCCCTGCTGGTGATGTGACCATTGCTGTGTCACTCACATGTGGGCAAGGGGTTTGCAGGTAAAAAGTCAGGGAAAAAACTGAAAATTGGTGTTGCCCACCTTCCAGTCCCACAGAACATCCAAGAAAATCTCTTTTTCCTCAGAAGGGGTAATTACTGCAGCAGCTCCAGCCTAATTGGAAGCGTTGGCTGTTAATTAAAACACCGAAGAAGTGTAGGGTTGTCTTTTGGTGTAACCAAAGCTCCCGTTCCGGCTCCATTAATCACTTTACAGTTACTGTGCTGGGGAAGGGCAGGACAATCGAGATGCTGGAGAGCCTGCAGTAAACAAATTCCTGCCCTGGGCATCCCAAAGGCCCCAGCACAGAGCTCCCTGCTCCTTTGTGATCCAATTCCCAGCGATAATTAAATGTTAAATTGGTGCTGTCAGTGCTCTGTAAACCAAACCAGGTATCTGCCCTCTGCTGGAAACTGAACCCAAACTTCCACGGATGAATTAGCGTGCATCATAATTAAATCATCACCTCTTCCCTTTGCCTTCGCTGGGAAACGGGAGAGCTCTGCCTGGAAAAAGGATCAGCTTTCCTGGGAAGCTAATTAGGGTGTCCAGTGAGTCCCAATTAACCCATCAGATGTGGAGCATCCCTTCCCAACCCTCATCATTCCTGCTCATCCTAAACCAGGCTGTTGGTTCGTCCCCAAGCCGTGGATTCATGGATTCAGCTCTATCAGAGTTCCCATAATTCATTTTCTACATAATCTCATTTTCTACATATTTTTCCCCTCTGCCTTGCTAAACTCTGTTTTTTCCCCTAAAAGCAGGTGCCACTCCATTGCATAAATGTTCATCCTGGAGTTGTTGAATTAAGGTGAAGTTTTTAGGGATTTCCAAGCCACTACCAGAAATTAGGGGGAAAAAGGATCAGCTTTCCTGAGGAGCTAATTAAGGTGTCCAGTGAGTCCCAATTAACCCATCCCTCATCATTCCTGCTCATCCTAAACCCAGGCTGTTGGTTCATCCCCAAGCCGTGGATTCATGGATTCTATCCAAGTTCCCATGCATAATCTCATTTTCCACACTGATTTTTCCCCTCTGCCTTGCTAAACTCTGTTTTTTTTCCCCTAAAAGCAGGTGCCACTCCATTGCATAAATGTTCATCCAGGAGTTACTGAATTAAGGTGAAGATTTTAGGGATTTCCAAGCCCATTACCAGAAATTAGGGGAGTGCTCAGGGTTATAAATAAGATTAAATGACATTTTTGCCCTGTCTGTGGGTGATTTTACATGCAAAAAAAGCCCAGCTATTAAAGCTTTTCTTCTTCAGTAATAATTGCTGGAGGTACAGAGAGGTAAAATATTAGAATTCTTTAAAGTTAGTGCCACATCTCTGGCAATGCTGCCATAAATCAGGGCGAGGCAGTAAAACCAGTCAAGAGGAAAACCTTTAATGGTTTTGTTTTTATGCAAAATTAGATTTTTGAGGAGGTTTTTTTTTAATCTTCCTTTATTTTCTCACATGTTCCTGGTTAGAAATAGTCAAGTTGTTGTTAAATAGCCAATTATGGGTGGTTTTCCTCAGAAATTAAGACAAACTGCAGTTGAAATATCCTGGAAAATTATTTTGGGTACATGTGAACATCAATCATCATTCTTTCTATTTTTATATGCACCCTCTGATCATAAAATAAATGCAGAAATTGAATTTTGCTGAGATTTTCTGTGGGTCCTTCAGTTCTGAGAAAGAATTTGCCATCATTTTTTAAAATTTAATTTAATTCGTGAAGCTGCTTGTGTCTGAAAATACCCATAAGACTGAGATAATCCTGATTTTCCAGGAAAATTCTGAATAATGGTGATAATCTTAATTGATTCCATTGAAAGAAAGTGGGAAAATGGATAAATTAAAGGTTGGACTCAAAGATTTAAGGTTGGGCTTAATTTTGGAGGTCTTTCCCAACAATTCTGTTAAATTCCCATTTCTAGTTTATTTTTCTGCTGTATCAAGTCCCTCATTGTGTGTATTTTATATCAAAAATAAAGATACAAACCCTGATAAATGGTTCCCTCGTAAATATATTTTTTGATCCGTTGTTTTCCTCAGTTTTCCTTTAGAAATGCTGGATAAAATTGAATTTACACAAAGTCCATGAGGTAAAATTAATTTTTCTGTGAAATGAGTGTATTGATATTGCACACCCTCACAGATTAAATTTTATATAATCTCAAATTATTGAATTTTTTCCTCATCCAGGGCTTACCATGTCCGTAGTGGAAAAATCCTGGCAGTGAAGGTAAGAAATTCCAGACATTTTATTTTTTTTCCCCCAGTTTTTCCTGCCTTTGCTTTCCTTCCCTTCCCTTCCCTCTGATTTTTGGCTCTCAGTTTGATTTATTCCATTTATTAATTTATTTACAGGAAATTAATGAATTTATCTATCTACAGGATATTAATTTATTTATTTCCAGGAAAACCCCAGCCTGTAAATTTAGCCATTCCCCATGGGCTCAGATTGCCAAAATTCAGGATTTTCCCCCAGGGAATTGCCTGAAAATCCCACATTTTGATATCTCCATGGATGTTTCCAAGGGCAGTTGGACTCCTTGATTAAATCTGGAATCTGTAGAATTTATAGTCAGAAAAATCTGAATTTTCTCTGAAATTCACTTCAAACTGGGATAAAAACGTAGCAGCAGTGTGGCAGCTCTTGGATGCAGTTTGTTAATTAAATTACACTTGTAAATTAAATTATTAATAGTTCACCTGCACAAAGATAAGACAAAAAAATGTAATTTTTCAGTGTATAGGATTTTTTTCAACTTGACCATTTTGTCAGTGGAAATTTGGAAAAGCAAATTGATGCATTCTTGTAATTCTAATTAATAAGAGGTGATCTAAAAAAAGGTAAATTTTAAAATACATATTTTGGAATAATTCCTTAAAAATCTGGGAAAACAAATGGGTTTTAATTTATTTCTCCCATCCTCTATTCCTTAAATTGTGAGATAATTGAAATGAGATGTAAAAATAAAAGGTTATCCAGGATTTAAATGAAATATTTCTATTTATTGGACAAGGTTTGTGTGGTTTGACTTCAGCTTTGGGCTCAGGTTGTGGCTCCAGAATTCATTAAAAGGAGTTTTTGCCCAAGTTTGGGCTTTTCCCGAGGATCACAGAAATTCCTTCCTCCCAGCAGGGGAAAAAAAAAAATTAATTTTCCTGTGAATTGCAGGGAAGGAAATTCTTGATGCTGGATTTGAAACCTGTGTAAAAGACAGAAATTACATCCTAATAACTTGTGATTGGAGAAACTTGGAAAAGTTCAGGGAATGTCATTTTGAAAATCCTTTTGAGTGGTACCCAGCCTTTGTGAACCTGTCAGGAATGGTGGGACAGGAATCCTCTGATTTCTGACAGGCACAAAAGGACAGAAAACAGAATAAATATTATTTCTTGTTTATTTTATTACTATAATAAATAGTATTTCTGCATTTGGGGGCTCTTTTAAATGATAAAATACAGATTTCATTGCACCAGATAACCAAAAACCTGTTGATTAAAACACTTCCAGCTGGTAAATAATCAACCCAATGCCAATAATCCAGAACAAAATGGATAAATTATACCCTCAGTGATGCACCAAATTCCATATTTTATATGTAATATAAATACATTTTCCATATTTTATATAACCTTAACCTGCAGAGGGTTTCATTCCTTTTCCCAGGTAGATTTTTCTTATTTAAATGGGAAAAAAATGTTGAGATCTGAGCCCCAGACCTTTCCTGGGAAGGGAGAATTCTGCTTTTTTTAATTTTAATGATAAAATACAGATTTAATTGTACAAGATAACCACAGACCTGTTGATGAAAACACTTCCAGCTGGTAGCAGCTTCATCAATTAAATTGAATTTAAACAGATGATGGCAAATACTTCCTAAGAACTGAAGGACCCACAGAAAATCTCAGCAAAATTCAATTTCTGCATTTATTTTATGATCAGAGGGTGCATATAAAAATAGAAAGAATGATGATTGATGTTCACATGTACCCAAAATAATTTTCCAGGATATTTCAACTGCAGTTTGTCTTAATTTCTGAGGAAAACCACCCATAATTGGCTATTTAACAACAACCTGAGTATTTCTAATAATAATCACCCCAATGCCAATAATCCATAACATAACCCCTCAGTGGTGCACCAAATTCCATATTTGATGTAACCTTCACCTCCAGGGGACCGAATTCCTTTTTCCAAGTCACTTTTTTCCTGTTTAAAGGGGAAAATCCAAGTGGAAACCGAGCCTGGCCTGGCTCTTTGCCATGCTGGAATTTCCGAGGAGCATCTGATAAATCCCTGCCCACAGCACCCCGAGTTCCCTTGGAGCTGAGCATGCTGTAGGAGACAAGGATGCCCCAATTAAATTAAATCAGAATATCTGCATTTCTGACCTGTGATTTTTGCTCTGCCTCCCTTTAGTGGGGGCAGCAAATGGAGGGAGGCGTGGGTGACAGCCCGTGATGAATGGCTGCGTTTATTCTGGGTGTTTTAATGGCCTCTCACTAATTCACTTTGAGCAGGGAGTAAATTATAATTCAGTCACTCAGCTGCTGGGCTTCCCCTGCCAGCTCAGAGGGTTCCTCTCTCCAAACTTCACCCTTTTCCCTGGGCCTGAGCGGGGACAAAATTGCTGAATTTTGGGCAAAAACTTCCTCAGGAAGATGCAGCTTGATCAGGAAGATCGGAGGATTTATTTAAATTTATCATAGATTTAAATAATTCACGTTTATCCTAAATTTGTCATTTATATTATAAGTCCTTCTGGCCCAACATCTGTCCCCAGCTCAGCCATTTTGAGCCTGGACCCACCTTGGGCACACTCAGGTGATTTCAGGGAAATAATGATTTGTGCTGTAGAGTTCTTCCCAAAGGGGTTGATTTAGGAAAAAAAAAAATCAATTATTTAATGTTCCCAGAGAGGTTCTGGATTCCCCATCCCAGGAGTGTCCAAGGCCAGGCTGTGGAGCACCCTGGGATAGTGGAAGGTGGAATGAAATCCTTTTAAGGTCCTTTCCCACCCAAACCATTCCAGGATTTCAGGAATTTTCATGCAAATCTTCATTTCCAACTTCATCCTCAGCAGCAGTGACTCTAAGTAGATGGTTTGGATTTGTTTTTGGTTTTTTTTTGCTGTAACACAGTTCCAGTCTATGCTGGAAGCTGTCACCTCATGAACCCCTGAAAGTTTTTTTAACCTATGCAAAATAGGCTTGGAAATTTCATACAAAATGAGATGATAAATGCAGGTTTAGGTGAGATATAAATATTTTTTTATTCCTCTTTTTGTGCTGTAAATAAATAAGGTTCCTCCAGCCTTGACATCAGGTGGGGTCACACAAGCCACACGTTTCCAGGTGGAAGAAAACAGTAAAATAATTCTGCAGAGGTGAGGCAGATCTCCCCTCGTTAATTTTGGGGTGAAATGATCTTGTAATTCTTCTGTCTGTGCCCTTCCCTTGGTGTCCTGACCACCTGGAAATGGAAAAACTCTGCTGTCCCAGGTTATCCTCGTTATTGGGATGTTTGTAATTGGGGTTAATGCAAATGAGCCCCAGACCTTTGCTCGTTCTAGGCCTGGCTTTTGGGATGTCAGGGGGATTTTTGACCCTGGGCTCAGAGAAATTCCTCACTGGGATTAGACCCAAGTGAGATAAAATTTTGATTTTGCACCACTGACGAGATGGAATTCTGGTGGAATTCAAAGAGCACAACTGGTGGGATCCCAGCAGATGAATTCCTGAGGTTTTCAGGCTGGAAAAAATGTAAGTGAATATAGTTGGCAAATGATTATTGATCTGGACAAGTGTGTTAAATGTTTCTTGGCAGCCCTGTACTGCACTTACAATTTAGTTTAGTGACAGCTTTTATAAATAACCCCGGAGCCAGCTCTGGGAAGAGGCAGGTTATTGGTTTTTCCTGGAGACAGATTTTGGTGCTGCGTTTGGAATGGGCTCCCTGTGTTCTGTTCTGCTCTCTCAGCACTATTCCTGGAATATTTATTCTGCTGATTCTCAAAACTGACTAAATTTTGCTTCCCTTTAGCCTAAAGTATTGGATTGTGAAGTGTTGGGTGGGGGCAGACTGAGCCTGGCTCAGAGCGCTGAGCCCAGCTCCGTTTGTAAAGCCGAGCTCCATAATTGAGTTTGCAACTCTTTGAAGAACTGTGGCAAAGAATTCCGTGTTCAACTGGAACAATTGGAACCATTTCAGTGCCTTGTTAGGAGGGTCTGCCCTGAAAATCCTGGGAATTTGTAATTCCAGAAGTGCAGCCCACTTTGGCTCCAGTCCCTGGTGCTTTGGCCCTGCTGGGGAGTTGGGATGGTGAGAAAATTCCCTTTCTGTGAAAATACCCTTTCCACCAATTCCTCTCCTTATTACCCCACAATGATCATTATTCCGTGGATCTTCAGGATTTTTATTTTGAATAATTCACTTCCTTTAACATGAGCTCTGTGTATTTCTAGGTCATACCCTTGGATATAACACTGGAGCTCCAGAAGCAGATCATGTCAGAGTTAGAAATTCTTTACAAGGTATGTGGATCTTACCATTGGAATTGTTTTTACTTCCATTTTCTTACAGCAGATTTTAAAACAGCCTCGTGGCTTTTTTTCTCTCTTTCCCCAGTGTGACTCCTCGTATATCATAGGATTTTATGGGGCTTTTTTTGTAGAAAACAGGATTTCATTGTGCACAGAGTTCATGGATGGTGAGTAGTGGATCCAGTTTGCTTTTGATTGCTAAGTAATTAAATGAGAAAGGATTTGTTTTTTGTTTTGTTTTTTTTTTAGAATGAAATGCAACAGTAAGACTCGAAAATGTGGAGTATTAATAATACTGCAGGTAGTTAAAAAAGCAGAGCAGGCTGGAATTGGGATTGGGGGATATTCTGCATTTCCCCTGCGTGGAACTTCACTTACTTTTATGGAAAATGTAAATAGAAGAGGAATAAAGGAATGCCTTAATTTGTGGTTTGATATTTGAGCCTCCCGTGCAATCTGTCCTCGCTGACAAAACAGCTGTTCCTCACTTGTAGTGTTTTGATAGCCAAAACAGCTTTTCCTTTCAAGAAATCTATTAACCCAATGTCCTGGGTGTTTGCAGTGGAAATGGGCTCTTAATTACCAGGCAAGGAGTTATTTTCCAGCCCAGCTGTTTCCCCGCTCGCTGCCGCGTTCCTTTTTGCGTCCCCCACGTGAATGCTCAGCCCAAACCCTGGAATTGCAGGAGTGTCCCGGCTCTGCTGGGCAGTTCTGGCCATTCCTGGAGGGAGAGCAGGGCCAGTCCCTGCTGGCAGAAAGCAGTTTGACCTCCCTGGGAGGGAGCTGTTGTGGCAGATGCTGTCCCTGCGTGGCCGGGGCTCTTCGATCTCCCCGCGGAGCAGAGCCTGCTCCTCCCACCAGGATTTCCTTAGGAACCAACATTTTATGGCTCTGCCAGGTTTTCCACAAAGGTTCAGTTCAGCTGGGTATCAGGGGGTAAAAGATGTCCCAAATAATTCACTTTGTGGCAGGGGAAAAAAAAAATCCCCAAGCCCATTAAACATCCTTGAGCTTCTTCCTTTCTGATGGGGAAAGCCCTTTAGGGTTTATGGTGCATTTTGTTGCCCCCGTTAAAATCACGTTATTACTTCTATTTTCCCTTTTTACACCTGCACCTCCCTCCCAGTGATGGCTGCACCCCATTTCCACTTTTCTCTCTGATTCTGTGGCTGAAAAAAGTATTTTATTCAAGGTTTTATTTTAAAAAATCCCAATCCCTACAAATTAAATTCTTCCTTTCTGCTAGGTAAAGCCCTTTTAGTGCATTTTGGTTTTAGTGCATTTTTGTTTTATGTGATGGCTGCATCCATTTCCACTTTTCTCTCAGATTCTCTGGATGGAAAAAGTATTTTATTCACAGTTTTATTTAAAAATTAAATTTTTTTTAATTTTAAAAAAACCCAAAACCCAAGAGGTTTTTCTGTGTTGTTGTTGTTGGGCGAGTCTTTGCCCTCTCTCTGCTCTACCTTACAGTTCTACCCAGACTTACACACACAGCAAGGGAGCAGCTATTATTTATATATAGTTATAGTTATTTTATATATTAATGTTTATATATTATAAATATAATATAATATATATTTATATTATATAATATAAATATATATGTATGTCCATTTGATATGGATATAAATATATTGGATACCACAGAATGGTAGCACCAGCTTTTGGGAAACAAGAGTTGGGATGCTTTGGACCTTGAAATCTCCTTTTTGGGATGGTTTTGTTTTTCCCATGACATTCTTCCACACATTTTGGACTTTTTAAAGGTTGATATTCTGTGACTGGGAGGATTTCTAACATTTTGTCGTTGCTGTTTCCTGACTATTAATGCTACAACAGAAACCAGGTGTGGTAAAAAGATCCCTGGGTGCTGTTCTGTGTGTTTGTGCAGAATCTGGGAGGTTTTTAAGGGCAGTTACTTGTGGCACAGTTACAGCTCTGTCATTGATGGGGTTTTTATTAATAACCAAGGCCTAGAAAACCCTTGGGGTTCAAATCTGGGGCGCTGTTGGATGTGGCACCAGCTGAGCTCATGCTGTTTGTCCTGCAGGGGGGTCTCTGGATGTTTACAGGAAAATTCCAGAACACGTGCTCGGAAGGATAGCAGTGGCTGTGAGTAATTTATTGCTTTTTTATCTCTCAGTTTTTGGCTGTGGGTGTGAAAAATCTGCGCTTTGAGCGCTCCTTGGGGCAGCTCCAGGTCTGTGTGACTCCTGGGTCCTCCCTCTGTGCTGCTCCTCCAAACCCTCCCCGATGCTCAGGGACTCTGGGATGAAGGAAAACTTCCTTGGGAATGACCAACAGAACCTCTGGGGATTCATGGGGTGCTGAGAGGGATGGGCCTTGGCTCCTGTGAGGGAAAGTGGGAGCTGGGCTTGTATGGAGAGGAGAGGCTGCAAGGAGAGCTGGAGAGGGACTTGGGACAGGGAAGGGATTCAGAGTGGAAAAGTGGAGATTTAGATGGATACTGGGAAGGGATTGTTCCCTGAGAGGGTGGGAAGGGGCTGGGATGGAATTCCCAGAGCAGCTGTGGATCCCTGGCAGTGCCCAAGGCCAGGCTGGACAGGGCTGGGAGCACCCTGGGACAGTGGGAGGTGTCCCTGCCGTGGCAGGGGTGGCACTGGATGGGATTTAAGGTCCCTCCCAACCCAAACCATTCCAGGATTCTGTTGTACAAATCTGTGTGAAAGGATGGGATAAACTGAGTGGGATAAGGGGAAGAAAAAAAAAAAAATTTTCTGGAAGGTCTGTGTGGTCACATCCCTTCCTATCAGCACTTGTTCCCATCAGGATGGAGCAGTGCTTTTCATCATATTTACTTATTAAATTATTGATTTAATAACTATCTAAATAATATTTATTATTTAAATACAAAATAATTTCTTTAATCAGCCCTTTAAGCCCCTCTGCTGCCTGTGGTGCCTTCAGGAGGTGGCTGAGGAGCCCTGCTGGGGATCCTTTGTCTCTGAGTGTGGGATTTCCATCCTGACTGTCCTTACTCTGTCCAGAGGGACTCCTTTGGTTTTCCTTGCCAGCTGGAAGGGCTGAGTTGGTTCCTGCCACCAAAATGCAGTGGCAGAGCAGATTTTCTGTGTTCTGCTCGAGGGCTGGTGAGGAGGATGAAGTTCTTCCCTTGGCACAAGCCAGAGCTGGGCACGGGCTGGCCTCTCACTCCTTCCAGCCCTGAGCAGCCCCAGGGAAGAGTTAATTGGGGTCGTTTTTGGGGTGGTGAGTCTGTGCTGTCAGAAGAACCCTCAAATCCCCTGGGTTTGGTTTTGAGGTGTTGACAGTGGGATCCTTAAAGCCCCTGGTAGCCCATCCTTGGGGCTCTGCAGCCTTCAGCTGCTAAAAATTCACTGGCCATGATTGAAAACTCAAATTACAGACCAAAAGAAAATGTAAGAGTTCAAAAAATCCATCTTTCCCCGCAGCTGAGCACAGGGTAATGACCAATGTCTCAGTGGATCCCACCAGGGAGGAGATCCTGCAAAACAATTGCGAAAAAGAAGGAACACTTTGATAACTTAAGCAGTTTAAAGCATAACAAAGTTATTCTATCATGTGCCATTTAATTAAGTGCTGGCTTTTCACATTCATTATACATCAAGCTGACAATTTAAATCCTTTAATCCAACACAGGCAGCTATTTAGTCTCTGTTCATTGTAATTCACAGCTCTCCTTTCCTCTTAATTTGTGTGGCCTGCCCAGGGTGATGAACATCCCTCTCTGATGCTGCTTCCTCTGAGCAGCTTCAAATCTGCTCATTATGTACCTGGCAGTTCCTTGTGGAATTTGAGTGCTTTTCACCTCAGTTCTGAGGGAGAATGTTCCATCTCCTCTCCCCTCTGGAGCAGTCAGTGGGAAGTTGCTCACAGTATCCCCATTTTCCTGCTGCTGAGGGTGGTTTGGTAATCCTGGGATGGGCTCCCAGCATTCCTTCAGCTGCTCATTTCTTCTCCTTTTCCTTGCCTCACTCTTGGGGTGGGTTTCATCCACCCACACCTTGGTTTTGTCTCTCCCCTTGGCATTCCACAGGTGTTCTCCAATTTTCCTCTCATCCCTAATGCTGCTGCTTCAGCCCCACCTTTTATGTCTCCATATCTGGATTTTTTCCTTCCCCTTGGGGTCATTTTGTCCCTGATCAGTCAGCCTGAGAGCCTGACTCCCTGACGTGGATATTTCACTTTTCCTAGTTATTTTATTTCCTGCTTGTGAGCCTGAGTCCCTGACATGGACATTCCACTTTTCCTAGTTATTTTATTTCCTGCATCCCCATGCCCACTGCAGAGCAGGGGTGAGGAAAGAGGGGAACAAAGGAGCTTCAGAGGAGGGAACTTCACCCTTTTCTCCTCCTGCTCTCAGAGCAGCAGGTGAGCACTGAACCAGCACTGGCAGCTCCTCTGCTTGGTGCTGATTTTAGGCACGCTGGAATTGGTGGAAGGAGGCAGAAGCAGAAGCCTTTTGTTTGGACTGGAATTCTTCAGTGGCACAGGAGTGGCTGCTTTGAGCCTCCCCCTGTTGTGGCTGAGGGGGCAGCAGAGCCTTTTTGGGGGCTGGGGCACCTTGGTGCTGAGTCCTTGGGATTAACCAAATCCTGGGACTGCTGCAGGGAGGAGAGTGCCAGACAAAAGCTGCAGCTCACACTGATGGATTTTGTAGACAAAACCTGCAGCTTCCATATTTTATTTTTCCCCAGTCTGTTTCTTTTTTTCCCTTCCTCATGTCCACACTCATTTTTTTTATTCTCCCAAGACGTGTCCAGTGCACGAATCCAAGGAAGCTGCTTGATAACATCTGTGACCTGCACATCTGTTAATTGGAATTTTTTGTTGTATTTGTGGAAGTTTTTGAGTGAAACCATTTCCAGAGGAAAAGGATGCAGCACATCCAGGCATTCCCTGCATCCCAGCACTCCTCTGGCTCCAGCTTTGGGGTTTCTGTGCTTGGAATTGTTGATCTGGGAGGGATTTTCCAGCCTAAATGGGCACTACTGGGTTTGTCTTTCTGGATCTGCTGGAGCAATTCCAGAGAGGCTCCAAGGACTGGAACCAGGCTGGGGGAGCTGGGAATGTTCCCCTGGAGAAGGGAAGGATCCAGGCAGAGCTCAGAGCCCTTGCAGGGCCTGAAGGGACTCCAGGAGAGCTGGAGAGGGACTGAGGACAAGGGATGGAGGGACAGCACACAGGGAATGGCTCCCTGGCCCACGTGGCCTTGGACATTCCAGGGATCCAGGGGCAGCCACAGCTTCTCTGGGCCCCTGTGCCAGGGCCTGCCCACCCTCCCAGGGAACAATTCCAGCCCAAAATCCCATCCAGCCCTGCCATTTGAAGCCATTCCCCGTTTCCTGTCCCTCCATCCCTTGGGAACAGTCTCTCTCTCTCTCTCTCCATCTTTGGTTTTGGTTCCTTCAGGCACTGCAAGGCCACAGTTGGGTCACCCTGGAACTTCTTTTCTCCAGGCTGGACAATCCCAACTCAGGATTTAATGGAGGGATCTCTGCCTTCACCCTAAAACCCATCCCTGCTCCCTGTGTGACTCCATCAGCAAGAAGGGAGAATCTCCCTGGGTCTCTCTCCTTCCTCCTCTTTTCACTTGTGTGCAGGACTGGGGTGTTTTGTTCAAGGAAGAGCAGATTTTGGGAGCCCCAAAGTGAGGCTGTGGCTGCTCCTGGTGTGGTGCTGCTCCATCCTGGGCTGGGCTGGGGCTGCCAAACCCTCTGTGCCTTGGCTTGCCACTTCACACATTTATTTTGCCTTCCATTTGTGAGGCAGTGACATTGTGCTCCGTGCTCTGAGCGCTGATGTTGATTGAAGTTCTCCCTGAAAGGATGTGCACTTGAACTGTCAGCAGAGTGAGAGATTGACAGCAGGTGGAAGCACTTTTTGTGTCAAGGCTTTGTCAAGGCATTGTTGTAAAACCTCCTTCACTGAATACCAATAATTCCTGCTCCAGCTTCAATCAAAAGATTCTCCCTTCCAGTTTTAGAATAATATTTAATGCTTGAGAGTCCTTCCCTAATAGGCAAATGTAAGGAGAGTGAGTAACGAGGTGAGTCCATTTGGGGGGCTCCTGTGAGCAGATTTACAGCTCAGGATAAAGGGAAAAACTCCTTTTTCACTCCTCTGAACACCCAGAGAATCTGAAGGGAGAGTTTGGTTAATTCTGTGGCTTCCCTCACTGCTCACCCAGCACATGCTCCATAATAAAGGTGTTTAATAACTCACGGCTGTTGATTTGTTTCATGGAAAATGTTTCCTTTCTTTTAAATGGATGCTTGCTTTAAACGAAATAATTTCCTATGGTTTTAAAGATTTTCAATAGTCTAAATTGATTTTTAATAATCAAAGAGTTTCCTGTTCTGAAAATCCCTTTGGCCGTTGGAGGAAGCTTGAAATGTTGCATCTCCTTGATTTATTTTTGCATTGATACTTTAAAAAATTATTATTTTTATTATTTTATTTTATTATTAATAAAAATAATGTTATTGCTGCTATTACTATGTCTAAATGCTGTAGATAGAATTTCCATTTGCTTTTCATAAGCCATGGAATCCTAGAAAGATTAAGGTTGGAAAAAAAATTTTAAGATCATCAAATCCAAGCTTTTTGGAAGGCTTGAGGTGAACAAGCCACACCTCTGGGCAGGCAGAATTTGACCAAAGCTTTTGGTAAAGGTAAAAAGCATCTGAGGGAGGAGATGGTTGGATTTGGAGTGAGTTTAAGAGAGGAATTATCTCCTGGAACAATTTATTTGGGATCCACCATCATTACTTGCTTTACGAAAAGATTCTGATTCCACCAACATCGTTTTCCTTACAGAATAAATTTTAAATTTTGAAAGAGTTGCTAATGCAAGAGGAAGGCAGGAAATTACTGTGCTCTCTGCTTTCACTCTGTATCATTTTTAGCACTTCTGCTTGATCACTGCAATGTAAATAATTCCATTTTGGGCTGCTCAGAGCACAAAAGAACGGAATTGTCTTGACTGCAGAACTCGCACAACTTCAGCAGTGTCAGAAATGCTTCATTGTTCTGGAGATCCGTGAGGAAAATAGCTTGGAAATGGAATTAAATTTCACCTCAGAGATGAAAAGTGTTCAGAAGAGGCAGCAGGGACGGGCTGGGAAGGTCAGCACTGGTGGAATTTTGGGCTGGACTAACTGGTCTTGGAGTTTGGCTTTAGCAGTTTTGGTGGTGGGAGGAGCAAATCTTGAAACCTGCCCAGGTTTAGGAGTTGGATTTACTTTGAGGAGTTGTGGTTTAGGGATTGTATTTGCTTTTAGGAGTTTTGTTTTGGAATTATATTTGCTATTAGGAGTTGTGTTTTAGGAATTGTATTTGCTTTTAGGAGTTGTGTTTTTGGAGTTGTATTTACATTTAGGAATTGTGTTTTAGGAGCTGAATTCACTTCTAGGAATTGTGTTTTAGGAGCTGTAATTTCTCTGCTGTGAGGTGCAGCAGCATTTGTGTTTGGTCCAAACTGAGAGGAGAATGAGGGAATTTCTACAGCTCAGGAAGAAAAGTTCCACATTTGCTTCGAGTAAATAAAAACCTGGAAAGTAAAGGAAAAGTACAGGATGCAGCAAATGGAAAAAAGGGAAGGGAGGATGAAGTGGAGGAGGTTATTAAGAGATTTTCTTGGTTTCTGGCCTTTTTCAAGAAGACAAATCATTCCATCCTTTGGCCTTCATGATTTTTAACACCCCAGCAAGGAGAGGTGAATTAAAGATCCACTGAGATGCCTGAAGGGATTCAGTGTGAGCTCAGCTGACTTCAGCTTACAGGTCCTGGCAAGAAATGAATTTGTGTATTAATAATTTGTGTATTAATAATTTGTGTATTATTAATTTGTGTATTAATAAAAGACCTGCTGCCAGTTTTTAGCAGGGCTCACCTGACAGGGAGGTGGGGTCTCCCCTTTTCGTAGTCATGGTTTGATTCTCTGATCTCCCACCCCAGCTGAAATGTGGAATTTTTCCAATCAGGAATCCCTAACATCTGATTTTTTTTTTCCTTTTACCTAAAGGTTGTGAAAGGCCTGACCTATTTATGGAGTCTGAAGATTTTACACAGAGGTGAGTAGCAGATGTTTTCTGTTTTCTAAAGAAATTTTAACATCACTTTCTGCAAAGACCAAGCAAACATCTGCTTTGAGGCCAGTGGGGTGATGCAGAATGAATCTCACTCATTAACCTTGCACACTTTCTTGTAAAACATTTTTATTGCTCTTTTATTGCCCTCCCTCCTCCCCTGAAAGGAAAAGGACTGAGGAGAGAAATGAATTTTACAGGGTTTCAGAAGCTTAGGGTTGCAAACAGGAAAAAATCAGCATGGAAATGAGATGTTTGACTGGTACTGAAAACAGAAAATAGGCAATGAATTTTCTTTGGGGCTTCAGAAATCTCATGTGACAGCCACAAGTGTTGCTGGAGGCTCAGGTCTTTAAAATCATGTCCCCTACCATGGTCAGGGACATTAGAGGCTTTAAAGCTGCTTGGACATAAGTCACTTTTGGGGTTTTGCTGTTTCTTCTCTTTCCTGCAGCTAATTTGGGGCACTTTTTAAAACTTCTCATTTATTCCTTGCTTTTTACTGTTAAATTTTGTTTCAAATGTGTCTATTTGGAAAAATTAATTAAGATCCCCCAAAACTTAAAAAAAAAACAATGTGGAAAATGCTGTTAAAAGAAGAGAGAAGTCAATTTTCTTTCCATTTGCTACATCTGGTGCCTTTTCCTTTACTTTTTTTTTTATTTACTCGAAGCAAATGTGGAACTTTTCTTCCTGAGCTGTAGAAATTCCCTCATTCTCCTCTCATTTTGGACCAAACACAAATGCTGCTGCACCTCACAGCAGAGAAATTACAGCTCCTAAAACACAATTCCTAGAAGTGAACTCAGCTCCTAAACCTGGGCAGATGTGAAATTCCAAAGCAGAGAGGTGAGACCATTCCCTGTGGGAGGAATCCTGATTTTGGAGGGGCTGGGAGGCCCTGGTGAGATGAAGCACCAAATCTGGGATGGTCTGGGGTGGAAAACACCTTAAATCCCATCTCATCCCATTCCATGGGACACCTCCCACTGTC
>VWZP01009961.1:650-17574 GCA_013396995.1 Dicaeum eximium
AGCATTTCTTTCCCTCCTCACCACGTTGTGTTTCCCTGTTAAGGACATTCACCCACACCAGAGCCAGCAAGTGGCCAAGGGTCCCACATGCAGGTCACTGTGGCCACCAGGACCAAGAGTGGCCTTGGGAGGATGGAGGTGATGAGCTCTAGGACAGGAAACGAGAGGACAGAGTCCAGCCCATGTCTCCCCACAGCAGGGAAGGGGTAAGGGGCTGGAGCATGGGTATGGATGGGTTGATACCACGTTGGAGGGCACCAGCCTCCCCACTGGTGTGTACCAGAGACAGATGGCAGAGGCCCTTGACTGCTTGGGGAAGAAACAAACATTTTAAGGCAACACCTTCCTGCTTGTTGCCACTGCTTCTATGCAGCCAAGTGATGGTCCAGTGAGTACCCAGAGGAGCAGTGCTACAGAATAAGCCAGAAGCCAGGGTCCTGACTCAAGGAGTGATTAATTAGGAGGAAATTACATTGATTAGGAAGAGACTGAGCCTAGACAGGCAGTTTGGACATATATGTATGTGTATAGTGTGTATATGCAGTACAGATGCATAGAGACAGGCTGTGTGCATGTACCCATGTCAAAATGGCATGTTGTTATTAATGATTGATTTTTTAATATATTATCTATAAAATTACCCCCTTTCTGGTGTACCACCCTGTCTGATGAAGGGCCATGAGTGAGAGCACAGCACTGGCTGCTTTTGGGTGAGTGCCCTGTAGAACACTACCAAGAGGAAATGGACAAGTAGTGGCCACAGGTGACACCTCAGCTGCATTGGGGGCAGGGCTTTGAGGTGACACCAGGCTTTTGCAGGCATTGGGGTGTGCAGGGAGGATCAGGACATCCCAGGTGAGGAGGCTGCTGTGCCAGATTCACCTGCTCTGTTACCTGGTGCCACACGTGTTTATGTTGTGGCTACAAGCACAGATTAGTTGTGTTTGTGCAGCTGCCAGCCTTGCTGTTGTGACATTTCCATCTGCCCCATTGTTGTATAACCCTCTGCTCTTGTTGAAATTAGGAGCCAGATAGAAATCCCTTCCTTTCCCAACCCTCACGCCAGAGCAGCTCAACCCCAGCCTTGGGCATCAAGTTCCAAAACTCTCCCTCCAACACAGGCCTGAAATCCCCAGTCTTGCCCTGTGGCCTTGGGCTGCTCTGCAGTCAACAGACATCAAAAGCCTTGTTTGTACCGGTGTGCTTCAGCATCACATCTGCTGCTGATAATGTTCAAGGGCTGACAGTGCTCCTCAGGTCAAAACAATGTAGGAGCTGGTCCTGGGAAGGCCATCTTTCACCTTGCTGGTGCGCAGCAGCAGCAGCCATCAGCAAGAGCAGCAGCTGCCCATGCTGTGGCAGACCCTTACCCTGTATCCTCCCTCAGACAAGATACAGTAGGATGGAGAGCACCCCTGAAATGTTCCGAATCACAGCCTGCAGAAACCTGGCTGGTGGATCCAGAGCTTTTTCCTTCGGTCTGGAGCCCAGATCTGGGGTTCATAAAGTTGGGAATAGTGGCCTGCTACACCTTCTTCCCAGTCAGTGCCCCATGATGGACCCTGAGGACCAGAAGTTGCCCATTGTATCATCTCAATTTAGGAGAGTCAGATGAGGATTTGTCATTTGCACTCCCGGTTTAAGGCCAAGTGGAGAGGGGTGAGGCTCGGGAAGGGCAGAGGGAGGTTGGGGTTTTTACTGATGCCTTTGCAGCACTGCCCTTCCAAGTTTTAAGAGTGTCTTTGCTTAGTAGCTTTCTCCTACCTCGACAGTAACCCTTGGGATGGCAGCTTGGTGGGGTGCGTGTGGGAGACGATGAAAGACAGGGAGATGAAGAAACTTGTACTAAACACTCTGTTGGCTCTTGGCCTGAGACGCTGGGCCTGCTCCCGGCCTTGCCAAGATCGTTTTCTCTGGGAGGATACGCTGATGTTGACAGCCAGGTATTTCTTTGATGCAATTCTGTGTATTCCTGGGGAAAGTACGTAAAGTCCCATTTCCCCGAACACCACGGGGCCACATCGGCTGCCACAGCCTGGAGCCCAAGCCCGAGCCTGCCTGGAGCCACTGCTGCGCACCCCGGGTGCCTCCCTGCACCCTTGCCTCGTGCTGCATTTCCCCAGATCCCTTTCTGGAACCTCCCTGGCACTTTGCTGGCTTGTTCTTTGCTTTCTCATCCTTCTGACATACTTAAAATATGCACACACCCCCTTTTGTGCAAGCAGCTACAACCCAGCCGGGGCCCTGGCAGGACAAGCAGTCTCTCCTACATCCTTTACAGAAATTTCCAGGGAAATTTCCTCTCTTTTGAGTGATTTTGAGCAATTTCTGTGGTAGTTTTCCTGTTTTGGTTTTCACCAAACAAGGGCGAGAATGCCTTCCTTGCTTGACTACCCAGGCAATGTAGCAAATTGGCCAACTTGATGCTCATCTACAGCAGAACAGGCCATCCTATAAAAATGAGGACTGATAATGCCACAACTGCAGCCTCTTGGAGGAGAGGAGGTGCTCTGCAAGGTGCCTGAGTCCTGCCTGGTGGAAAGGATTGTGGGTCCCCTGCCACTGCCTCTGTGCCCAGACAGCGGCCCTATGGGGTGTCCAGCCCACACTGACCCTGGGCGTGGAGCAGAACCTGGCCAGGGATTGCCTCTGGGTCAGCCAGCACTTGTGACAGAAAAATCTGTTTCCTAAATGGCCCTGGATCCCTGGAACTGTCCAAGGCCAGGTTGGATGGGTCTTGGCAGCCCCTGGGACAGTGGAAGGTGTCCTTGCCCGTGGCAGGGGGTGGGACTGGATGAGTTTTAAGGACTCTTCCAATGCAAACCATTCTGGGATTCTGTGGTTCTATGGAAAATCTTCCTCAGGGTGGAGATGAAAACCCAGGGAGAGATTTGCAAAGACCAGACCACCCAGAGGCTGACCAGAGCTGGGAGGAGAAGGAGTCTGTATAAGTCATGCCTGGATATTGTCCTGGATGGATGCTCAGAGGGAGAGAGGGACAAACAACAGCAGCAATGCAATGGGGGAGAAAAGGGAGTTTGTTTGGGGGGGGAGAAGGTACCAAATTTGGGGCTCTGCCCAAGATAAATGTGAGAGAGGAACCCAGGGGGCCACTCAGGGCATGGCGTGGCCCAGGTTTCCACCACACTTCTCAGGTGACTTGTTTTTCCTGGGAAAACGAATCCTTCTCTTGTAGCATTCATGAGAGTGGCCCACGCACGGAGCAACGTAAGAAGGGAATGGCCTTTTTTGGCCGCTGTGCTGGGGACAGAATGTCTCGAACACAATGAATGAAACACAAATGTGTGAGTGGCGCTGACGCCGCTGCAGCGCGTTACCCCATCAGCACCCCGGCGTGAGCTGGGGGTCACGGCCAGCACGCTGACATGTGGGGCACCACAAGGGACAGGGAGCCCTCCTCTTCTGCAGGACAGGCCCCTGTGGCTCCTCCATGGGGCAGCACACCAGGCACTGAGTGCACGGAACATCTGGACTGCTGTTCGGTAAACGAGACGTGGGCAAGTCACGCCCCTCCAGATATTCTCTTGTTCAAAGTGAAAGTTCACCACAGAAATTTGGAAAAGGACGTGGAAGGAGCAGGGCAGGACTCCTATTATGCTTGGAAACTATTTAAATATGTCAATATTAAGAGAACGTAATTACCACTCAAGCAATTCCAGCAAACAAGTCGGTAACAGTGCCTGCTTTACGGGAAGTGCATTTCCTCTTGGCAGTCTCCTGGCTGGGGATTATTGAGTGTGCAGCTCTGCCTCCGTCCAGTTCTCTGTGCAACCAGCACCTCCCAGCCAGGCAGGGCCCCTGAGCAATGGGCTGGGGTGCTGTAAATGAGGGGCCATGGGCGTCGACCTAAGCCCCTTGCAAGTGATGCCCTAGCCCCTGGCAAGGTCTGCAGGTCTGAGGACACAGAGCAGCCCCATGGTGCTGAGAAGCACCACCCCATGCTGTCCTTGGGGTCAGAGCTGACCATCATTTCTATGGTCAAGGTCACTAGCGGTAGCCCGGTGCTGCTCTGCTTCCCAGAGCATCTGCCTGGATCTTCCATTGCAGCCATGCTGTGGAAAGAGTCAGAGGAAGGAGAGGGATGAGGTTCAGGGGCTGAACTCCATGCCCAGATCTCCTGAGTCAGCTCCCAGCATCACCACCGATGTCCATGTTGTGTCAGACAAGTCACTTCACCTCGGTGACGCCGGCTCCGGCCTCAAAACCCTTCTGTGGTCCGGCTGTGTGGCACCGCAGGGTCACCCTCCGGCTTGGGGAAGTTACTCAGGGCCTTTGACTCCTGGTTTGAAAACACTGAACCCAAAAGTCAGGTTCTTTGAGCCATTAGTCACTGAAGAAACAACATCTTCCCAAAGCTGCTGAGAACCTTCCCAGGGCTGCTGGGGGGAACAACCTCCCCTTCCTGTCAGAGACCTCGGGGTGCAGCGGGGCTGGCACACAATCCAGAGAGACACTGAAACTGGATCATTCCCACAGACAATGGGAATTATCTCACGGGAAAGCTGCCCTGTAGAGTGGCCACCCTGCAGCTGTCCCCTCTGGAATCACACACAGGTGCTGCTGACCATTCAGCCACCCAATGCCATTTACACAATGACCCACTATGGACACAAAAACCCCCAATCTTCAGCTAAAGAGCTGCAATTAACCTGCATCACTCATTAGAGAGGGCCTGTGTATAATCCTCATTACGGAATCTGCATGTTTTCCATCATCTCTATCCACTGTGCAAGTCCTTTCATCCACACATTGCAGATGGTGAACCAAGATCTCAGGAGTTTGGAATGAGAGGAGCTTTAAGTTCCCTTTCAACCCAAACTATTCTGGGATTCTGTGATTTTGCCACCCCTTTGACTAGTTTTGAATTGCACTGACTCAGCATTGCCCAGGATGTTCTTTACAATCCTGATGTGAAGTATGTGAGTACTCATTATTGTCCATAACACATGGACCATGGTATGAACCCTTTTAAATTTGTTAAAAGCACTTGAATATTTTTAATTAATTCCTTTTCTTTTTTTTCAATACCCACCCAATTTGAGCCCTAATCCCATCTCAGGGCTGCAGAGGAGCTATAACAAAAGATTAGCTCATGTTTAGTGTCTGCTTAGTGCCTGAAAGGCATCTTGAAAATGTAAAATGACACGGAAATGCCGAATAATCATATTTTGTTGTCAACACTCCCCTTCAGCAATGCCCTTAAGCCTGCAAATGCTTGCTGCAAGCAAAGAAAATGTCCTCTCATTATTTTTGAACAATCCCACTCCCTGCCCTGAAGTTTGGAGCACCACAATGATACCTGGCCAGCTGGGGACATTATTTTTGCTGGGGTTTTGGGTCTCCCCATAATTTCTCATTGCAAAGCTCAAATTTCTCTTGCTCAGTCGCTGCCCACAGTAGCTTGGAGGAGCCCAGCAGGTGAGGAGGCAATGGGCATGTCCCAAACACAGATAGCTGCATGGCTGTGGAACCAAGGGCTGTTGGGAATAACAGCCAAGGTTTGCTGGTAAGAGCACACATGAGGAACACCAGGATGTGGCTGGAGATGGGGCCATATGGAGGAAGGGCAGCACTTTTCTGGGACAAACTTTGTTCTGGCTCCTGGAGCAAAGCACAACCAGCTCAGTGCAGGAATGAGGTCAAGAAGTGGCCATGGACTTGAGCAAGCCTTTGACCCTGTCTCCCACATCATTCTCCTGGAAAAGCTGCAGCCCATGGCTTGGACAGGTTCAGTCTTAGCTGGGCTCAGAAGAGGTTGATGGCCAGGCCCAGAGAGTGGTGAGGAAAGGGGTCACATCCAGCTGGGGCTGGGCACTGATGGGATTCCCCAGGGCTCAGGATTGGGGTCATCCCAAGCCTCTGCAGCTCCAGGCTGGGGTGGAGGGGTTGGAATGTTGGGAAAGGCCCTGGGGGTGCTGGTGCCAGTGGACAGGAGCCCAGGGTGCCCAGGTGGGCAAGTGGCCAATGGCCCCTGGGCTGTCCCAGCCTGGTGTGACACAGCCCCAGGGCAGGGCCCGTCCCCTGTGCTGGCACTGCTGAGGCACCTCCAGTGCTGGGGACAGCTCTGAGCCCTCAGGACAAGAGAGACACCGAGGGGCTGGAGCGTGTCCAGGGCAGGGAACGGAGCTGGGAAGGGGCTGGAGCCCCAGGAGCGGCTGAGGGAGCTGGGAAGGGGCTGAGCCTGGAGAAAAGGAGGCTCAGGGGGGACCTTGTGGCTCTGCACAAGTCCCTGCCAGGAGGGACAGCCAGGGTGGGTCGGGCTCTGCTCCCAGGGAACAGCGACAGGAGGAGAGGGAACAGCCTCGAGTTGTTCCTGGAGAGAGTCAGGTTGAATACTGAGGAAAATTCCTCCATGGAAAGGGGGGTCAGGCCTTGGAAGGAGCTGCCCAGGGAGCTGTTGGAGGCCCCATCCCTGGAGGTGTCCAAGGAATGACTGGATGTGCCACTCAGTGCTCTGGGCTGGTGATAAGGTGGAGATTGGTCACAGGTTGGACTTGATGGTCTTGGATGTCTTCTCCAACCTCATGGATCCTGTGAATCTGTGACTGTAGAGGGGGCAAGGCCACCCAAGGTGTCTGAAGCCTCTAAACCATTTCCAGAAAGGCCCAAAAGAACTGGCTGTGCATGAGAACTGAGCACAAAAAGTGAGAAACTTCTCTCAAGGCGAGGAAATCTTCTCCATAAAAGGTGTCCTGAGGGAGCCTGGGTGGCACTACCAGGACACTGGATATCCCATCAGCTGGATGGATCAGTGCTGGAGCCAGTACTGGAGATTTCTCTCTCTCTCTCTCTTTCTTCCTTCCTTCCTTTCTCTCTTCAGTTAATCTCTCTCTTCCTGTTCACCCTACCCCTTTATCCAAATCCCACTGCTGTGTGTACCTTGGGGTATCAGAGAGTAACACACCAATATCCCTGACAAGTGTGTAACTCAGTAATAAAACTGTAAGATTTCACAGACCCTCTGACTTTTGTCATTCCTTTGATCACGAGCACCTGCAAATCCTGGCTGCTCCCTTCTCCTTAGGGTTGGGATTCCACAAAGTTGCTGCTGTGAGAGGTCCAGCCCCCAATATCCCAGCAGAAAAATGACAGACAGGATTCCCCTTCACCTCTTTGAGGGGGGACCCGAGCTGAGATGCTTCATTTTTCCCCCCTCATGAAGTGTGTCCTTGCTTGTGATTCTAAATCCTTGCTGAAAAGCCACCACTGGAACAACAGATATTATTTAGTGTTTTGTATTTTGCCCACTGGCAGGGGCAGGGGGCAGGCTCATCTCTGCACTCAGAAGGCACCACACTCCATCATTTCTTTTGTTGCTTCCCTCAGATCAAACCAACTCATCCCAGAGCTATGTCCATGTTTTAATCCACAGACAGCCCCAGGTGACAGCGTCTGGGGCTGCTGGTGCTGCAAGCATCAGGTGATGCCTCCTCCAGCAGGGCATGGTGTGCATTAATCTGCTCCCCACAGCTGTAATTCGATAAAATAATGCCAGGAGCCCAGCTCAGGATGGCTCCCCACTTGTGCCAGGCTCCTGCTCTCTCACAGCTCACTGTGACACGGGGCCAGGTGCTGTGGTGTCTCTGGTGTGAGATGGGGGAGATTCAGTAATGCACTCCAGGAGTCAGTTATTGGGAAAAAAGCCCCAAAAAAATCCTTAGGGGAGGCAGCAGAGGAAGGTCCTTCCCCTTGTCTGCTGTGCTGCTGCAGGGTGTGAGTGAGGACGGGTCCTCGCAGCCACCACAGCCCTGGGGCTCCATTAATTGTGGGGAGATGACAGCACCAATAATGGCACAGGAAAGACAAGGAGCTGCTGGAGCCAGTGCAGAGGAGGCCACGGAGCTGCTGCCAGGGCTGGAGCCCCTCTGCTCTGGAGCCAGCCTGGCACAGCTGGGGCTGCTCACCTGCACAAGAGAAGAATCCAGGGAGAGCTCAGAGGTTTAATTTTTAGATAAAATTAGGAGAGGTGAATCCCAGCCAAACCGTGCACCTTTTAGCCCTGCAGATGATCTTATACACTGTATTGCATCCCACCATGCCACCCTGAGAAGAGAGGCTGGTCCATCCTCTTTACTTCACCTTCATCACTCCTGGGGCCGCAGGAGACACAGACACAGAAAATTTGGGTTGCTCACTGCTTTGCCTGGCTGGTGGCACCTGCAGCTGCTTCCTCGCCCTTTCCTTGTGGGACACATGGCTTGGGAAGGATGAAATTTCTCAGGGGGAGACAGTTGTAGTTGGTGACTGAAACTGAGTTTCTGAAATTGAAGGGCTGTTAGGAACAGCGCAGCCAAAACCTAATGTGGATCGAAATACAGGAGCTGGAAGCCTGAATCCTTTGAGATCAATGAATCCTTCGAGGCTGATGATAAAAATGCTGTTGTCTTCTGTAGGGCCAGAGCACAAAGACAAACCCAGCTGTGTTACGAGGAGAAATTGTTCTCCCAAAGCATCAGGTCACTTAAAAGAGTGATTCCTGGCTGTGATCCCAACAATACTGCACTTGGAGAGAGGAATAAGACACTGAGCAAGCTTGATACTTCACGTCTCGTTTATTTGCTTGATGAAAAATTTTCAAGGAACGAAAGAGAAAAGTAGTTCTTATTTTTTCTACTGCACAAATGTTTGAGAAAATAATTTCTCTTCCCTGTAATTAACCTTGGGGAGGAACTTTGGTGATGGGCATTTCATCCCAGCTGTCACTGAGATAGATGGAAGATGTAGAAGAGAAATAAGGAGATTTTAAAATGGTCTAGATTTCATTTCTCTGTCAGATGTAATTTAAAGAGAGCCTAACCGTCCACATCTCGTTGCCTGCAGACAAAACAAGGTGCAACGTTGATCCCTTTAGAAGCACTTGAGGTGATTAAAAGAAAAGATTTCACAGAACATATTTCCTTGAATAAACACCAGTCTTATTCCAAACTTCTGCCCCAGGTACTCCACACAGTGGTCTCTGCATCTCCCAAAATGAATTTCATGTGGGGGGAAAAAAAAAATCAATTTGTGGGTGCAAAACACCGAGGAAAGACGATCGTCCTCCTAGGCGGCACAAGGTTTCCAGGGAGACATGCAGCCAGCCTGGTTTTCATGGAAATGTTAAATATCCAGCTCTGAACAGCTTCAGACACCCCTGGCCTGGAAAGACCTGCAGAGGCAGAGCATCCTGCTTGTGCCATGTTTTCATATGGATGCAAGCTTGGCTTTTAACCACAGTGTCCTGATGGAGATTAAACAACTCCACAAACAGCTGCTCTGTGGTGATATTGAGTGGTGACTGGATGAATTTATCAATTTAGATGGAACTGGGAAGTTCTGCTAATGCACTGGAACAACAAAGGTGCACAGATGGCAACTGAAATGCTTAGGGAACTTCTTAAGAAAAATCCAGCTGAGCCTTATAAACAAATGTCCTTTGTAAAACAAGCATCTGAGGAGTGAGAGAGACTCTGTCTGAACCACTTTAATTAAAATATTAATTTTTTTGCCATCAGGGACCTGCCTGAAGCATGAGATGTTTAAATTATCAGTATGGCTGTAGGGAGTAAAAAGGGAAGGCAAGATTTGCATGTGGCCCATCAGAGCCTGTTAAGGAAAGGGCAATTGAAAAAAGAAAAACAAAAGGAAAAAGAAAAGAAAGCAGCTTTATACAATTCTTTCCTGCTCATTTTAGCGCAGGCAGGGGTGTTCTGTGCAGGCAAGCACCTTGTATGCATTCGCAGAGGCCTTTGAAGCTGCCCAAACACAAAACATCAGGCTGGCGGAGCTTGCCTCGCCTGACACGCACACGGGTGAGGGCAGGGGAAGGCAACAGCTTAGCTGATGGCTTTGAACTCATGCATGTACTTTCCAATTATTTAAACAGCCTGGCCAGATAAACATCAGCACCCAGGGACCGACGTTAATATTCACCAGAACAAATGTTCCAGGTTTTCAGCCTATAACTTATTCAAACCAGTTGGTGGGGAGCAGGGCTGCTGAACTCATGTTGCCTTCGAACCCAAAGGCTCCCGGGGAAGGGACTGGGCTGACCCCATCCACCTGGCCTCGTGCTCTGAGGGAGTTCTGCCCCTCTGCCTGCTCAGGAGAGAGCCCACCTGCAGGGCTGACTCCAGCCTGGGGCTCCCAGCACTGGAAGGATGTGGAGCTGCTCCAGAGAGAGTCCAGAGGGAGCATCAAGGTGGTCAGAGGGCTGGAGCAGCTCTGGTATCAGGAAAGGCTGAGAAAATTGGGATTCTTCAGCCTGGGGTGGGCAAGCTCTGAGGTGACCTAATTGTGGCCTTCCAGTGCCTGAAGGAGCCACCAAAAACATGGAGAGAGACTATTTGCAAGGGCTTGGAGTTACAGGACAAGGAGGAATGGCTTCACACTGCCAGGGAGTAGGTTTAGAGTAGATAATGGGAAGAAATTGCTCCCTGTGAGGGTGGTGAGAGCCTGGCACAGGTTTCTTAGAGAAGCTGTGGTTGCTCCACCCCTGGCAGTGTCTAAGGCCAGGCTGGATGAGGCTTGGAGCAGCCTGGGACAGTGGAAGGTGTCCCTGCCCATGGCAGGGGTGGAACAGGATGGGCTTCAAAGGTCTCTTCCAGCTGAAACCACTCCATGTTTCTATGATATATGAGCAAGGAAAACTGCTGGCTTTAATGCTGTGTTTGAAAGGCCTGCAAGGGTGCTGCAGCATCAGAGGAGCTGTTCTCCTGCAAGATCTTGTTAACCAGGGACGAGGGGTTTGTATTTTGTAGGGGACGGGAGTGGGCTGCGTCCTCGGCAAGCTTCCATCCCTGCTCCCTGCCTAGGATGAGCCAGTCCATCTCCACCTGGAGCCTGTGTTTCAAAAGCAGGTCCCCATTATTGCTGGGACGGTGCTGCTGTGCCTCCTGTCTCCTTGGACGAGTCCCTCTTGGGCTGTGCACAGATCTGAGGGCAGCCAGGCCTGCAAGGGCCTCTGCAGGCCCTGCTGCCCACAGCGGCGTTTGAGGCCTAAGGAGTACCTGAGCCACTCATGAGTAAATGCTAATTAAATATCACTCACATTCTGGTCTGTGGCTCAGCAGGACACCCAGACACGATCTCCACCCCAGCACATACCATCAGATGGAATTAGCAGCTTTCTCACTGCGGGTTCATGCCAGGAGACGGTGCCCTGGGGTGGGGGTGCAGGGCACACGTTCCAGGGCCGTGTCCGGGGCCCAGGCCCAGCCAAGCCCCGCAATAAACCCCTGAACCTCTGTGGTGGTTTAAGGCAAATTTGGGAGCAGCATTTAGCAAAGGACATCTGGTTAGTTAACTCCCGAGGTTCCACCAACCGAGCAGGTCCTGCCCAGTCTGAATCCCTGAAGAAAGTAGATGGAGATAAAGTCCCAGTGGTACATGTCAGAGGTTTGTTAGGGAAAACAGTGTGGATCAATTCTGCCTCGAGTAGGACTGCCCGCCCTTGCTCTCTGACAGTCTTCAAGGCACAGAATACAACATCCAGCATAGAGAGAACAGATGATTTGGGGATACAAGCATTATAAAGTTACCCCAGGACAACCTCCTCCTCTGGTCGCCTGATGGCTGTGCCAGACTTGGAGCACATTTGGTGGGGGAGATGGAGGGAGGAGAAGGGGGAAGGTGGGCTCTGCAGAGCACCAGGAGGAAGGGTTTGCTGTGGGTTACCACGGTTACATTTTCCTTTGTGTGCTGCTGTTACTGACCTTTGCAAACCCAAGCAGTGAGGACAAAACAGAACACGCTGAAATCATGGAACCATGGGATGGCTTGGGTTGGGACCTTTAAAGGGTATTCCAGTCCAGCCCTCCTGCAAGAAGCACACTCCTGCAATACACTGAGAGTCCCTCTAGAAACTGATTTTGCTACACTTTGAAATGACACAAGCCCATGGCAGGGATGTGTACTGACGATTCTGAAGGCCACACGACATACACTGTGCAGGGACTGGGGCCAGTGGTGTGAATATTCATGGCTTAAGGGGTCTGTATCTTCACTGCTTAATCACAGCCAGCCACATGTAGACAATAGGGACATCCTTGTCTTTGAAGGCATAATAAAATCATTCACATGCTGGAAGATGGAGGAGTTATGCCATAATAATAAAAATTACTATATGTACTGTGCCAGTCAACTTCCCCTTAAAACTGAGTCCTGCCATGTGTGTTATTCCCTGCACTCAGTTTAAAAAGTATTTCCCATCTATTTTTTTGAATCAGGACAGAAAATGCTGCCATGTCAGGGACAGTCAGGTGATTTTTTTACTCTGTAAAGCAATATAATTTCACTTCACAAACAGCCATGGGAGGCCTTACATCGGATACTGTCCTGCTACCTGGAAATCAGCTCAACAAAAGGACTTCAGCTTCTCAGCAACCACAGGAGTAAAGCACTGGGCCTTCCTGTGAGCTTGCTTCTTAGATTGGAGGCATTTCACGGGATAGGTGGAGACATGCTTTAAGGGAAAAAAAAAAGAATTATATATTGATGCTCAGCTTTTTCATACTTACATGCTAATGTATCAAATGCAGCATAATAGCCAAGAGCTGCAAACCTTGGCCCAAGGCAGGACTTCCTGAGGCCCACAGAGCAGAGCTACTCACACCAACGGGAGCTGGGGCTCTGCAAGCACCAGAGAACAGCTCAGAAAACAAACAACTGAGAGCAAAACTTTTCAGAAATCCATTAAAGAAAAGCCTGGTGCCAAATCAATAAAGACTGGTGTATGAAACAGGAAAGAGTGAATCCTGTGTTCACCTTTCCTGCACTCACTTTTGGCACATCCCACCTGCCCCCCGTGGACTGGAAGGAAATCAGGTAGATTTGTGGGTACACAAAATGTTACCCCAAAGAACTGGGCTCAGTGCTTTTAGCACAGGACTTTTCTTCAATTGCATATAGTCACAAATAGATTCTTTCTTGTTTCTTTATACACTGAGCTGACTCAGAAGCTAATTCACAGGGTATTTAGTGCAAATAGCATCTGACAATATCCAGAATTCCAATTCCATGGCAATTCTAACCTGTCATATCCAGTATGAACCAAATACCAAGATCTTACTCTCACTCTTAAGTCACAAATTTTATACTTGGGAAAGGCTTTACAGGTTTTAGGAACACACAGAGGTTGGCCTGATCTTATTTGCCAGCCATTCTTAGAAAAGAAGAACCTGTATATAATATTTTGCTGTCTAATTATGAGGTCCAATTTAGTGGTCTGTCTGCTGCTCTCATGCACTGATGCTTGTATTGTAGTAAAAGCTGAAAAGTGCCTTTACAGTGCATTGTCCAGTAAAGCAGAGAGACGCACGGGTCAAGCCACTCTGAACAGCAGAGGTGTCCTCCCCCTCAGGCCACCAGTCCCCATTTTCTCCTTATCTGTGGTTCCCGTGCAGTCCCCTCCTTATTCTGGGCTTTCCTCAGATCCTGAGCAGCCCCTCAGCTTTTGTCTTTGGCAGGAGGGTATATCACAAAATCATGGAATCATAGAACTATTTGAGTGAAAAAGGACCTTAAAGCCCATCCCATCTCACCCCTGCCATGGGCAGGGACAGCTCCCACTGTCCCAGGCTGCTCCAAGCCCTGTCCAACGTGGCCTTGGGCACTGCCAGGGATCCAGGGACAGCCACAGCTGCTCTGGGCACCCTGTGCCAGTGCTCCACCACCCTCACAGACAGCAATTCCTAATTCCCAATATCCCATCTGTCCCTGCCCTCTGGCACTGGAAGCCATTCCCTGTGTGCTGTCCCTGCATGCCTTGTCCCCAGTCCCTGTGCAGCTCTCCTGGAGCCCCTTCAGGCCCTGGCAGGGGCTCTGAGCTCTCCCTGGAGCCTTCTCTTGTGCAGGTGAGCAGCCCCAGCTGTGCCAGGCTGGCTCCAGAGCAGAGGGGCTCCAGCCCTCTTGCAAAGGCCTGTATTTGTTGTGATTTTTCCACAAAAAATAATAGGGCCCAATTCCAGCTGTGTTTCACAGGGAGCTGCCGTGATCCAAAGGCATTCCAGAGCCTCACACATCTAGGACAGGTTTCCAGGAAAACGAGTGAACTCCAGAGATGTATCAATGGAAACAATAACCCAGTCCTGGATTTGGCAAAGGGACAGGGGCTTATGTCTGGAAACAGGGCAGAGGCACGAGGGCTGATGCCACCCAGCAGAGAGCCAGGGCTGCCATTGCTCCGAGAGGATGGGGATTGTTTGCTCTGGTTGGCTTTCCAGACTTTCATGGCTTTCCAGTGTATTCCAATGACTTGGAGGTGGGAGGATTCCAAGGAAACATTCAAGAGCTCATCCAAACCTTGTTTTAAAACATGGCTCAGCAAAATGACTCCGTTTCACACAGGAAGGCTGCTCAGCAGAGGCCATCAGGCATCTGTGGCCACCAAGGGCCAGCAGGATTTTCCAACATCCTCCACCAGGTGCTGGAAGGAAAAACATGAAAAGTCTTTGGGGTGCGGTATGACCCAATTAAAATAAAAAATAAAACAAATCCCTAAGTAACTGCGCTATGAAAGGTCCATCCCCTTCTCTGGCGGAAGGATCAACATCTTCTAGGATGGATGCTTGCTAATAAATCAGGAGGTCTTTGTTCATCTGCCAGCTCTCCCACAGGCTGGCTGGGTGGTCTTCCTGTGAGTTAAATCTCTTTAACTTCAGTATCTCTATCTGTGAGATGGGTAGGAAAAATACATATTTCCTATATATTCCCTTCTCCCCTTTAATGTCAAACTCCAAAACTAATGTAAAACAATTAAGAAATCTGAGGTGTTGCTGCTATTTTTTGCATAGCAAAAGCCAAAACTCCTGGGTGAGGAGTTCTTTTAGCCTTTGATGCTTCAGAGATCTTTTTAATATAGAGGGGATCCAAGAGGGGACATGGGCAAAACCTGCCAGATCCTGAACTGGACCCCTTCTGAACAGGAGGATTTGGGCAGAACTCTCCCCTCAGCAGACTGGTAATCTCCTGCCTAGACAGAATGTCAAGAGCTGTCTGGAAACATCTCATCCTGCCTTGGGTATAGCAGGCACAGGAACACCATGACCTGCAGTGGACAGCCAGGCTTCAGGGTGCTTATTAAACCCACTCAAGTTTCCCAGTGCTCACTAAGCCAGGGCTCACTCCATCTCCTTATTATTGTATAGTTTTACCTGATCTTGGGTTTTAGCTAATTGCTTTTTACCTTGGATTACCTGGACAAGATTTTTATGTAACAGTTCTTGCCGAGAGGAAAAACATGAGAGAACGGAACATGGGCCCTGCAGGTCAGTACGTAGGTGGCTCTGACAAGAGTGTGGTCAAGAACATTGTCCAAAATGGCAAATCTGAACATCCACAGTGTCTGCTGAGTCAAAGAGCTGTGGCTTAAACCACAGAGGAAACCATCCAGAGGGAACTGGATTTGTTTTTCAAAGTAGCCAGTCTAGACATAATTTTGCCACCTTGCACCTTTGCATTCTCTTGCTCCCCTGTTGCTGTGCTTTAGGGAAAATTTCAAGCTTGCATTTTGTTGTGTTCTATCATCAGTCCCACAATTTCCCACTGCAAACTGCAAAGTGTTAGCAAACAGTGGGAACAGCAAAAATGCTCCACTGCTATTGTGAAGGTGTAGGTATAATGTATCTATTTGCCGAATTACGTACAATTCCTTTCCTCCTGCAGCTGAGTGTTGGCAAAATTGGTCACTTGATTCTGAAAGAATTAATTTCTCTCAAAGAAAGTAACAGCAATTACTTCAATGTCATGGCAACACACACCAGCACTGTGTGAGATGTGTCTCACCATCTCCTCACTGCAGTCTTCCCTTGGAAATAAAAAGAGAAAAAAACCCCTGTCATCTTGGCAGCAGTTTAGCACTGAGGTGTCCTGGGGAAGCGTTACCCATGGCACCACGTCTGCTGGATTTGGGGGAGCATCTCCAGTGAGCATCATTTTGGGCAGCTGCCTCTGCTCTGCCCAGCCCAGGTGCTGTCGGCAGAGGCTGACAGCACCTCCCTGTCTGCTGCTAAAATCCTCCCCAGAGCATGCTCAGAGCTTTTCAGACAAGCAGCCTCTGAAACAGCACGGGACCAGCGTTTTGTGGCTCTCGGCAGCCATCTCACAGGACCGAGGGCTTCAAGGGGCTTTGCTGGGTGGTGCAGGGGTGACCGGCGTGGGCGTGGCGGCCCGGGCTTTTGGCTTGCCCTCGGAGAGTAAATGCAAACTGTCTTGCTCTCCAGGCTAATGGGAATAAAATCCTTACAGGCCGTAAATTATGCTGAGTCTCTCTAGGATCCACAGCTCACCCTCCCAAAAATCAGCTCTCTTGCCTTCGGCCAGGGCTCAGTCAAATGTATGGGTGGAGTACGGGCGGATTCCCAATGATATCATGGAAGGATGTGGGTTTGCCTGCAAATTCCTGTGTCTTCTCCTGAGCTAATTTCACTCTTTGTTTACTCTTATCAGGACTTCTGCAGCCAAGAATTAATTAGCAGGACTGCCTTAGTACATTGGGGTCCTACCAGTTCAAGTCATTGTATGCACACAAAGCCAAGAAGATTTGCACAGCCTAAAACAATTTTTTAAAAGGAAGTCAATACTAAGCAATATTGCTGGTTGAAAAATCAGCTAATTATACCAGCAAAAATAAACACTGAAGGAGAGACCAATTCTCCAGTTTCACTATATATAAAGCAAGCAGTGCTAGTGGTTTGGAAGAAGACGCTTTCATAAGGACTTTGACATTTTGTTTTAGCTGCTGAAGAGCTTTCTGTCTGACTGCCCTCCACCATGCCAAGTACCTGGATAGGTCAGGCCAGAGAGCCTCACTTAACGCATTGCCTGGGGCTGTGCATTTTTGCTTTTGTTCTGGTTTTCATACGGGTTTTTGGTTTTGTTGGGGTTTTTTGTTTTGTTTTGTTTTGTTTTGTTTTGTTTTGTTTTG
>VWZP01009961.1:17623-33684 GCA_013396995.1 Dicaeum eximium
GTGTTAAATTATTTGTTTTTTAAGAAGGACAAAAAGAGTCCAAACAGAGTGATACTTTGTCACACAGGACTAATTCAGTTACTTGAAGGGAGCCACGCAGAGGTTATTTGCTTCCTGTAGTTACTAAAGTAAATAAATCGCGTGCAGATTAAGTGCTGGGTGATGAAGGCAACATTGTACAATATCCCCCGGCAGACGCTTACATTTCCGAGATAAGATACACGGCCGAAAAGGCTGATGAACTGCAGGCTTTCACACGAAACTACTACAGCTACTACTACTAAAAATATCACCTAGCCATACTTGCTAAAATAAACATTTATATGCACAGATAATCCCCACACTTGTTCAAACCAGCGGGTGGTGGAGAACTGCTCGGAAAAGCTGTGCCAGAGCGTGCTGTACCTGCAGGGCTCCTGCCAGGGGCTCTTCTCTGGCATCATTCCAAACTATTGACAGGAGCTGGGACACATCGGGAAGTGGGAACAAATTCAGGCTGCACATCCCAAAACAAACAACCAGCAAGAACAACAACAGAAATAAAGGGACACGGAGCTGCTGCCAGGGCTGCAGCCCCTCTGCTCTGGAGCCAGCCTGGCACAGCTGGGGCTGCTCACCTGCACAAGAGAAGGCTCCNCAGAAGAAAAGCTTTAGTAAATATTTTCACATAATTTTCATGCCAATGAGAGCATCAGACCAAGATAATAGAAGCCTCATTTCCTCTTAGGAAACTAAATGAGAAATGAGGCTTGGAAAGAGGCTGGTGAAGTCAGCTACTCTGTCACCCTGCTCCCTGGGGGATTACCCACAGGAAACACGGTTTCCCTTTTCTTCAGGGACAGTGTGCTAGGAAGCTCTCCTGGAATAAAACCCCCCTCACAGTGAGCTCCCATCTCCATGAATTTCTTCTTGAGACAAAGGCCATGTTCCCCTCCCAGTGAGCTCCCACCTCCATGAATTTCTTGAGACAAAGGCCATGTTCCATGAGTGGTAGGTAGACATGCTTAGCCATAAAGATGTTTCTGGCCTACAAAAGGCATGTATTTATTTTTCTGAAGTGTGGGAAGATGGGACATTGGGTAGTCTTTTGTCAGACAAAATCAACTCCAGAATCCAAAAGATTTTATTGTGGGACACCAGAAGCCAGTCAAGCAACTTATTCAAGTGTTCCATGTGATAATTTGAGTTCCAGACTGCTTAGGTGGAAAGAGACCTTAATGTCACCACTGCCATGGGCCAGGACACTTTCCTCTAGACCAGGTCACTCAAAGCCATGTTTCTTCTCAGTCAGTACTACAGATATTGTNCCCTCCCAGTGAGCTCCCACCTCCATGAATTTCTTGAGACAAAGGCCATGTTCCATGAGTGGTAGGTAGACATGCTTAGCCATAAAGATGTTTCTGGCCTACAAAAGGCATGTATTTATTTTTCTGAAGTGTGGGAAGATGGGACATTGGGTAGTCTTTTGTCAGACAAAATCAACTCCAGAATCCAAAAGATTTTATTGTGGGACACCAGAAGCCAGTCAAGCAACTTATTCAAGTGTTCCATGTGATAATTTGAGTTCCAGACTGCTTAGGTGGAAAGAGACCTTAATGTCACCACTGCCATGGGCCAGGACACTTTCCTCTAGACCAGGTCACTCAAAGCCATGTTTCTTCTCAGTCAGTACTACAGATATTGTTTAATTTGGGTATTTTGCAACACTTTAACTCTGTTTTTCTGCCTATTTTTTTGTGCCTGGGGTGCAAAGGCAGCATCATGGCCTTGAGACAAAACAGTGCGGCCCCTGCAGCCTGAAATTAATAGCTGTAAGTGCTTACACAAGAAGGGCTCATCAGGTAGCTTTGAATGAAAAATGTGGTAAAATCATGTACTGGGGCTCATTACACACAATTCTCGGAATAAAGATAAGCCAGCCTAACCATCTGGATACGCGTGTCATACAATAGCACATGCAATTTGGGTTTTGCTCTTAAATCCTCCTGTCCCCAAAAAAGAAAATTAAGTTAACTCTAAACGTGTTTCTTTTTCTACTAAAAACAACTAAATTGGAAAGTCCTTGAGCAAGCTGTTCCTTTTCTATTCCGAATCTTAAAGCAAATAAAACCATCAATGCTCCCGAAACGTTAACAATTGAATTGCAAGAAGGAAATGCAAGGAGACAGGTCACCCTTCAATACTAGGTATTTATTTTCTTCTATTAAGTGTTCCTAGTAGACAAGTGAAAGAAAATAGCTCAATTTTTGCCTCTCACAATGTCACTTCTAAGAATAATTTTTGCAGTTCCAGGAAAGATCAATCACATTATTGCTGGCAGTAAGTAGCACTCCCACAAGCTGTTAAATTCTTTACCTGCAGACAAGTGGCTCTTGAATAGCTAAAAAACCCTGTTTCCTGCCTTTTGAAGATATGAAAGAGACTCAAAAGGATTCTGAAATCACTGTAGCAGATAACCTTCAGACAGCAGCATCATCAAAAGGCAAGGATAAACAACGAAAATCATCCAGCACCTAACTGTGTAACGTCAATAAATTCCAACTGGAGAAGAACGGCCTTCAGCAAAGCCAGGGTCTACTGGAGAAGTAGGAGTAATACAAGGAGTATTCTTGGTGAGTATAAGGAAAGGATGTAGCATGACTGACAGCAGTAGCATATACATTAATATATATATATATATGTGTGTGTGTGTGTATATGTGTGTGTGTCTTTAATAGCACACGACACTTCAGAGGAAAGAAACCTGAGAAAGAGATCTGGAGTAAAAATTAACAAAAGTGCCAGCATGGTACAGAAGTGTATTTCTCAATTTAAAATAAAAATATCCTGCAGTCTAGACTGGGAGTCTGGGGCCAAAAACTCCTGTGGTCACCTTGTCCAGAAGAGACAAGCTCGCCTGCAAGGAAGTGCAGAAAGGATCTGTTTGTTGTGCATATCCTATAATATGTCATATGTGGTCACATATGACCACCTGAAAAGATTTTTGATTGGTTACTTTTTCATTAAAATCCTTTAGTCCAAGTCCTATGCATGAGGTGTGCAGTGGGACTGAAATTGGGCTGCCCCTCTTTCTTCCCTGGACTTTCTCCCCAGGATCTCTCCCCTTTGTTGCTCATTTCCCTCGTAGCTGGCCCATGATTACCCATGAGGGAAACGAGGTGCTTGTGGTGTTGCACAGACCAAACACAGATGTCCAGGCAGGGACATCTCTATCTTTAAAGGTGTTCTAGCCACAACAAAAGTTTTAAGCACTTTCAAGCTCTCCCTGATATCAGTAAAAATTGAGGATGCTCTACCTCCCACACGAGCAAGTTTTGTTTCCAGGCGTACTAAAAGTACTTTAGGTTATTTTGACACCTCATTTTAAAGAATCTCACTGGACATTTTCTTTGACTGTGTATACTGGGTTTGCACAACCTTCCACAGAGTGTGGGACTACAACATGAGCACTAGGTAACTCAGTCCTCTGCTTCTGTCTTCATCTCACCCATAACATTTTTAGAATTCACAAGAAAACCATAATTGGTGTTATTTATGATCTATCAGTGTTAGCGCCCTCACAATCCTGGAGGATTTCGTCTTCCTACTCCATGGATGGCTCAGCATCCAGGTGGATGGACATGAAAACTGAGGGCCATGGACCAACCCCTCAGAAGTGAAAAGGAGATGGTCAGCTGGTCAGATGAGCTTTGACTGGCAGGGCTAATGATATCAGCAAAAATATCCTCCCAGTAGTGTGAACTTTGATTTCCAACACAGACAGATCCTCCTGCACTTGTAGCTTGTGTCACTTGGGAGAGGGGTTTGAACTGCACAGGAGGAAGAGTTTAGAAGTAGTTAGCAGAAGTATTTCCTGAGCAAGGAGTGTCTGGGTGCCACGGTACACTTCTGCTGCTAATTCATCTGGGCACAGACAACACCAATTTCTGCCCTGACCAACCTCACCTGGAAGGCTAGATCTGCTGAAAAGGTATTCATTAAGAACTATTCACCTGGAGCCAGACTTGATAAGTGTTTGCCCCAATGACCAAACCAAAAAAGAAAAGGGCAGATCAGGCACTCTGCAAACTCTCCATGAGCAGAGCTGCTCAGGGCACTGAAATATGTGATGGCAAACAGTAAATTTTCATATGTTCTTTGATCACAGTCCAGATGCTGCTCTGTCTGTGTCATCCACATCACTCCATGACCCAGCTCTGGATGAGTGAAGCTGAGCAAAGGACAGCCTGTGCTTGAGTTCCCAGAGGATGAACCATGTACCAGCAGGTAACAGCAAGCCAAAAATTTGAGATTAACATTCTGATGGCTCATATTTTGTCCGTCATCACTGACAGAGGACTTGTACAAAGATGTCTCACATGCAGTGACAAATGAACTCATGCTTTGAAGCTAACAGCTTCCCTTGAATTGCTCTCATTATTCTATACCTTAGACTGCCAACGTTGTATGTACATCTTCTTTTGGGCCAAACCTACCAGAATGACTGGATTTTAAATTATATCACAAAGTGGCAGGATGAGATAATGATATGTGTCCCCTTCACATGCCATTTTCCACAAGGTCCAGAAGGGATCATCATACTTTATTTTATGATCAACGGGTCATTCATCTATATCTGCTTTGAATCCACAATAGACTTTTTGCCAATCACTAATAGAAACTAAATAAACACAGCCAAACAGTGTCATCTATCTGTGTGGTGAGTAATTGTGAGGGGTTCCTCTTTAAATAGATGCTTAAGTAAATATAGAAATATCATTTTACAAATGCTGGCTCAAGAAGAGGTTTTGGGGAACTACAAAGAAGGGACATCTCACTTAGGTATGTACATATAGAAGTGCAAACATGGTCCTAATACCATTATCAAGCACATTCCAAAAGAATTTAATTCAGCTTTTATTGCCCCCTGTGTGTGTTCTTCAGTGTACTGTACTCATGACAGAAAAGTGCCTTTCTATTTCCAAAGCCTCGTTCACAAAAATGACCTTTTTATTGAATGTTTTCATTCTAGTGGGCAGCACTTTATTTCCCAAGGAGGCTGTTGGGGGACTATTTCATATATAAGAGTTTGTATGAGGGTCATAATGCATGTGATGACGGGTTATAATGCAGATGTTTGATCTTTCTAGACCCTTTCTCCGTCTCTCCCTCTGCCTGTGTTTATTAATGACCTTGTAGCTCTGAGCCCGAAGCACTGGGTGTTCTGGCTGACGCAAGTTATTTTGCTCTCAAGGGCAACCCTCCCTCTCGTGTCCTTGGGGCACAGTATTCACCCTCACCTCTACACCTGCCGTGTCAGGCTGTGCCATGGGTCCAGAGGTGTAGGTTTCTCGGTGCCATATGGAGCTCCCTGCTACCTGCAGCACAATAATTTAAATATTAAGGATGCGTTGGTTTGGAAAGTTCAGCCCTCGGTGAGCAATACTCAATTAACTGCAGGAAGAGGGAAGTAGAAATTGGGAAGAGGAAGCAATGGGGAATCATAAAGGGTTTCAAATGCTTTTGTAATTGTCTGCAGATCAGACACTGATCTGGGCTGGTGACTCCCATTGATGGCTGCCAGCACAAAACCTCGATGGCTCACCCGGCCACCGGAGTGGGAATGAAGGATTTATCTCCAGACAAATAATGGAGATGGTGGTAGAGGAGGAACAGGCAGACATGAAAGACAGTGGGGCACAGGAAATTGCTTCCAGGCAGGAAACTTTGGCTCCCAAATCTGTAGAAAGAAGGAAACAGGGCTCCTAGGGTTTCTGGTGTTTGAGCGTTGGCTGTCACTTTATTTCTGCTGTTCTTCTTCATCTCCCTTCCACATCTCAATCCTTTCAACCTCTACAACTCACAGCCTCCTCTATTCCTATCAATAAAACTTTGAATCAGAAAGGAAGAAAACCACAGACCTTTTGCAATACAACTGCCACTGCAAAAAAATGAGGTGACAGGAGAAAAGGAGTCAGGATTCCTGGGACTTGTACCCACAGAGTGGGAGATGGCAATAAGACACAGGTTTTGCAAGAGGACATCCTGATTTCTTCAGCTGACAAGGGCTTGGAGCTTGGAAGGATTATGTGGTGAAATGGCACATCATTCTTGTGTTCTATCAAATGTGGTCATGCACTCACTTTTTTAGTGAAATGGCTGCTTTGTGACTGCTGCAGGCACTCAGTGGCAGCAGTGGCCAGGAATACAGGTTGGGCACAGCCTGGACTGTGGGCAGCAGGGCAGGGGGATTCTGCCCCTGTGCCCCTGTGCCCAGGTGAGAGCCCACCTGCAGAGCTGCCCCAGCCCTGGCTCCAACAGCACAAGGACGTGGAGCTGCTGGAGCCAGTGCAGAGGAGGCCACGGAGCTGCTGCCAGGGCTGGAGCCCCTCTGCTCTGGAGCCAGCCTGGCACAGCTGGGGCTGCTCACCTGCACAAGAGAAGGCTCCAGGGAGAGCTCAGAGCCCCTGCCAGGGCCTGAAGGGGCTCCAGGAGAGCTGCACAGGGACTGGGGACAAGGCATGCAGGGACAGCACACGGGGAATGGCTTCCAGTGCCAGAGGGCAGGGACAGATGGGATATTGGGAATTAGGAATTGCTGTCTGTGAGGGTGGGCAGGCCCTGGCACAGGGTGCCCAGAGCAGCTGTGGCTGTCCCTGGATCCCTGGCAGTGTCCAAGGCCAGGCTGGACAGGGCTTGGCACAACATGGTCTGGTGGAAGATGTCCCAGCCCACAGTAGGGGATGGAATGTGATAATTTTCAAGGTCCATGGCAGGGGGTGGAATGGGATGCTCTTCAAGGTACTTTCCAACCAAAACCATTCTGACCCCATGAAAACAGCTGCTTCCAGCTGGGCAGTGGCACCATCTCCCCAGTGCAGCTGCAGACCTCCCAGGACGCACTCGTCTGTTGGGTCCCAAAGCAAATCCCCAAAACAAACCTGTCTGAGCTGCACTGCATCCCTCACCCCTGCCTTACCCCGTGTCCCACCTGGACCACCCACCTCCCTGGGCATCTCCTGGAGTGAGCAGGCTTCCCACATGGATGTATCACCCACACTGCAGTGGGTGGCAGGGAGAAGGAGTTGTACTCTGAAGGGGTTTTTCTCCTCTCAGAGACCCTCAGGAGATACTAAAAAATATTAGACCAGAAATCTAAGTTTCTTCTGTCGAAATATGTCTGGGGTGATGCCATCTAATGCATAGTCCAGCCAGGCAAGTGCCAATAGTGAAATAAATGTTTTCAATCAGTGTCAAACGGTATATGAGGCATTGAGTTTTTCCTATCCTGCCTGGTGAGCAGAGATGAAGTGCCTTGGCAGATGCTGGAACAGAAATCCACACTGCCCTCAGGGGCACATATAATGGCATGGGATTTCTGTACATTACAGCATTCCTTTAGCACCATGTCATCTAATGACAGACTTTCTTCTCTTTTTGGGGGGGTAGGGAGATAGAAATTAGGTTTGCTATATGGTTTCCTCCCTCGTAGCTGTTTCTCGGTTTAGTTTTCAGAAAGACCATGGATTACGTGTCAACTGTGAATAAAAAAAATTAGTTCAGCCTTGCAGTGGGTGCCCTTTGGAGTCTGCAAGGGGAGAAACTGCACCTTCTGACTGCCAGCAGCTGACCTGCACTGGAGTAATAACACAGAGAGATAGTGACCTGTTAGTAAGCACAGTCACAGCTGGGTAAAGGGAGGAACGGGGGTGGCCCAGGTGAAAAAGGGTGCTGTGGAACAGTGGGCACAGGATGTGGCAGCAGGTGAAGCAGCCAAGGGTTAAGGGTGGCAGGAAGAGGAGAAAGAGGAGGATGACGAGGAAGAGGAAGAAGTGGCAGGGAATCCCCAGCCCCAGGGATCCCACCGAGGCTGAGATTGGCATGGTCTGAGCAGGGCAGCACCACAGGCTGAGGATTTATTGTGTGCTCTGTAATGTCCCCTGTGCTGAGGCACCTCCAGTGCTGGGGACAAGAGAGACACCGAGGGGCTGGAGCGTGTCCAGGGCAGGGAACGGAGCTGGGAAGGGGCTGGAGCCCCAGGAGCGGCTGAGGGAGCTGGGAAGGGGCTGAGCCTGGAGAAAAGGAGGCTCAGGGGGGCCCTTGTGGCTCTGCACAAGTCCCTGCCAGGAGGGGACAGCCGGGGGGGTCGGGCTCTGCTCCCAGGGAACAGGGACAGGAGGAGAGGGAACAGCCTCAGGCTGGGCCAGGGGAAATTCTTGCGAACTGGGGAAAAGTTCTTCCCTGAAAAGAGCTGTCCAGCCCTGGCACAGCTGCCCAGGGCAGTGGTGGAGTCCCCACCCCTGGAGGATTTCAAAGCTGTGTGGATGTGGCACCTGGGGACAGGGGATAGCAGTGACCTGGGCAGTGCTAGGGCAATACCTGGACTCAATGGTCTTGGGGGGCTTTTGCAACCTAAACAATTCTGTCATTTTATACACATTACCACATATTTCCCATTGTTCAACTGCAAGATGCTCCAGAGCTGTGGCATGGCTCACATCCTTTATCCCAGGGCTGCACCCCAGCCAGTGCTGTGTGAGAGCCCTGATGGGGACAGGAGGTGTGATTTGCAGCAGGACTCTGCAGGCAGGGAGGTAGCATTTAAAATAGTTCAGGTGTAGAGAAAATTAATCCTTTCTTCTGAGACTCTGACTAGTTTTGTGTTCCCGGTAAGTCAAAGCAATTAAGACAGCTTTCTGGCTTTACTTAATCTAATTTACCACATTTTTCTGTAATGAATATGTTGCAGAATAGTTTAACTAGTCCGGACTAAAGGTACTTTCAGAGCTGTACCAATTTACCTTACCTGCTGTTCTGCAGACTGATGTGAGACAGAGGGAGGTGATACACTGAGACTCAACTTAGGGCTCGCCAGAGGGATCAGGACAATGTGTCATGATGTTTCCAGCTGTGACCCAAGAAGCTGAGACCTTGCTGTCTGTCCTTTTTATCATAGGAAGTGTCCAAGGCCAGGTTGGATGGGGCTTGGAGAAACCTGATCTAGTGGAAGGTGTCCCTGCCCATGGCAGGGGGTGGGACTGGATGGGCTTTAAAATCCCTTCCAACCCGAACCATCCCAGGATCCTGTGATCTTCCCAACGGACCCAGTGCTGGTGGAGAAGCCCTGAGAGCTCTGAATTCCCACTGACAGACACCCTGTGGAGGTGAGGCTACTCTTTGCAGGAGTCAGTAAAATCTTGAGAAACCTGAGTTGCTGACTTCCTAGCACACCACCATAAACAGAGAGAGTAATAGTAATAATAATAATAATAATAATAATACTTAGCATGTAAGGACAATAGCTGTCAGGGCTGTGATTGGGATGGTTCTTGCAAAGCTGTTTATGGTGCCTGTGATATCAGAAAGTCTGGCAGGAGGTCTGCTGCTCCGATTTCTTAAGGGCTTTAGGAGGTGGTAATTGTCTCACTTTTGCTTTAAGCACCGTGTTAATTATGGTTTTAAACAATGGCTATAAAGTCATCCTTTAATTCTTTGTGAAGTGCTCTTCCCTGTCTCTGTGATTTGGGAGGCAGGTGAGTGTTGGAAACCACTGGGATGAGGTCACAATTAAGTACCCTCACTAGGACCAGCAAAAAATAAAAACCTTTTAAATTTTGCTGGTTGTAAGTGGTACACCTTTATATCGAAGGTCTTTCTCTGAACTTGAAGGCACAGTTAGCGTAGGATCCACTACAGTGAACTCTTCCTCTTTGCTGTAAATTAGTTTTCTTCTCTATTCCATATGTGGTGTTGGGTGGTTTGACTTCTTGTCATTAAATTATGTCAGCAGACTCCCAAAAAATCATAAAATCAAAAAAAAAAATAGTGTCTCCAATACACTTCAGGTGTTTCAGACCTAAAGTTACTTTTATGTCTTTGAAAAAACCCTCAAATACTAACACATATGGGAGATGGTGAGCCATGTTCTGCAATCTCTAGAAGAGCCAGAGGTATCTCAGTCAGTACAGCTGTTTTTACCTCCTCACAGAATATGTAATTTTTCCTCTTAAATGAGGAGAACAAGTCTGGGCCTCCTTTGGATTAATCATTGCTATCAGATGGCGTGCCTTCTTCCCTCCAGATAAAATGAATGTGCAGGTTTGGGTAATGTGCTTTTGAAAATCCAATCTTTAAATTACACTTTACTTCTAATACTTCTTTTTTTTTCTTCAGTTTATGCAATTTGGATTGTGAAATCAGGGAAGTCAGTTCCCATCCAATCCTATATTTCTTGTTTACCTGAAACTCCCTTACATGAGGTTAAAATAAATTTTCTCATCCTGAAGGTAGTGACTATCAGACAGAGTTTCAGTTTTATTTTAGTGCTAGCTACTCTCCCATTCTCAAGCAATTTCCATCACTTGGAAATTTCAGAGAAAAAAATCAATTCCCAGCAGGTTGCTTTTCCTGGAACTAAGCCATGTGCAAGGCTGTCATGAAAGCATTTCTGTTGGGTTTAATATTTGTAAAAAGTTATTAAAGAATCCCAACCCTGCATTTAGACAAATGAGAACTTTTCAATTATCTGTTTTAATACGCTGGCTCTACTAATTCATAAATTATCGGGTAAGAGGAGCTATTCCTACTGTCTAGACTACCCACCTGAGTAACTCGGGGCAGAAAGACTCCCTGCACCCGTACAGGTTTAAACCAGCTGGAGCTCATCTGCTGAATACCACCAAAACCTCATTTCACAATTATTATTGACAAAACATCCACCACAACCAGTGGTTAATTACTCCACCTGGATCATTACTGTTGAAAAACGATGCTTCACTTCTCAATGTGTCCTCCTAGCACAGCATCTACTTTTTCTTTTTTTTCAGCCATGCAGGTATTTTGTGACTAAGTCATTGCAGATAAAAGGCATTACTTGCCTCAGCTGTCCTGATTTAAAAGCATTTTTTAATTGTTTGCATGCATCTTCTCCCTTCTCTCTCACACACCCAAAAAAGGCGTATCATATATAAGTCCAAAATACTGTAATCTAGACCTATAATGCTCCTAGAGAGCTGGAATATGAGGAAGAGTCTAATAATGTTGTTATTTTGAGTATTTGTATTGGATTTGAGGACAAGAAATCCAAACTGTGTTCCTTGAAGCAGACTGTTGTGCGGTGTAACTGTGATACTCTACACATAAAAGGTCAGGGCTTTATAAAGTCCTTGATTGCAGATGTCTGATAGTTGGATTATTTTTTTATGTCAAGCTGTAGGTCAGAAAGAGGTACACTGATGCTGAACAACTCACCATAAACATGAGAATTTTCATTTTGCAACAGGCCAGTCCGTGTCTCAGACTGGACAAAAAATTCCCATTAATGTCACTGGGAATTTTGCTTGGTAAAGCCTGTGAAAAGCATGGGCTGTTATATTGCCATCTGAGAGGACATGACTAATGTTTGAGGGAGAGAAATCAGCTCCACAGTGCATCTGGCCAGGCCACTGCAATAAATACAGAGAGACACATAAATGACGGTAAGGTTACGACCTATCCCATTAAAAAGGAAGGAACTCCAAAATTACACCCCTACCTGCCAGCAATAGGAAATACAGAAGCTGGAGTTTTTCCTCTTGCTTTGCTTGCTGCTCTCCCATCCCTTTTACAACTATTTCCTTCTGCCAAAAAGGGTCTGGGGTGGTTTTGTTTGATTTTAGTGAGGGTGTTGTGGGCTCCTCCCGCTGGTAAATTGATCTGCAGGGCAGTGACACCTCAGTCTCCTCTTCTGGGTGACAGGAAGGGCACATCCCTGCCTTGTGGCTGCAGCTGAGTAGCCCATCTCTCAGGAGCTGATAAATCCCCCTAAAGCCAGATTTCAGGGATTGGCTTGATAACATTAGGACTAAAATGCTGCTTTTAAGTGATGGACACCCCACCCTTCCCCAGCGCTCCTGGGCATTGGTGTTGCAATGTTGCATGTGCCAGAGTCCAGGAGGCAGTGAATCCTCACTTGGGATGCACCCTGAGGTCCTACAATTGTGGAAGCACAGAGTAGTTTGGGTTGGAAGGGATCTTAAAGATCCTCTGGTTCCAATCTCCCTGCCATGGGTAGGTCTGCAGGCAAATGTGGCTGAAACCAGAAAGTCTGGGTCTGCTCTGAGGTGTCAGGAGGAAGAATCATGGGGTAACAAATACCCCAATTTCTCATGTCAGCCCCAGCTCTTTCCATACACCCGATGGTCTGATCCAGAGATCCCCATAGGTAACTACATGTAACTACAAATAAAACATTGCAGTTCATGCAAAGGTACTTACTTGAAATAAAGACGATTTTGATTTACACTACTGAAACTGAAATACTGAAAGAGGGACACCAGCTACACTGTCCACATGTGCTTATCTTTAAAGTGTTTCAGCAGAGCCACTTTGCTGTTACAGAAAGAAGAAATTCACTTTCTGAGAGCTAACACACCGAAACAAATCTGAAAACTTACATTACTAATTTGGACATCTGCAATACAGAAATACAGGGACAATACAAATGAAGAGTTACAACTAAGGTGATGCATTGACATCACATGCATTATATTAACATTGAGTCCTAAGGAGCTAGGTGCAGGCAAATGCCAAAGGCACTGGGATCTCTAGGTTGGACTGCTGGAGGAAGAAGCCAGCCTTTTTTTGCAGCCCAGCATGGCCCAGTTAAAGTGATTTTCAAGCTTTCCTTTATCTGTAAAATCAAATATTGCAGCTGTCTCCATTACTCCACTTTACATCTTTCCTCCAACAGCCCTGTGTCCCCTCTGCCTGGCCTGTGGCTCCCCAGTGACACTGTGCTCTCCTGCCCAGCTCCACCATCATCCCCTCCCAGACTGTCTGACCTAAATCCCTCTCACCTCCTGGTCATAAATCCCACTGGTGACATTCATCAGGAGCTGGCCTGACCCTTGGCCCCACTGGTGACACGGCACTGCTGCCGTGGTTATTGGAGGGACAGAGGTGTGGCAGCTCTGTGGACACTGATTATGTCAGTGAGTGACCCCCAGAGAGGCCACGGAGGGCAGGCACAGCTCCTGTGGCCCACCTTGGCTTGTTGTGGTCACGGGGCACCAGATCCTTTTTGCCAGCTGCACTTTCCCTCTGGCAGCAGCCCACGTTCACTCTTCCTTTCCCTGCAGCACGCTGGGTCCTGATCCCTGCAGCATCTACATCCCTCTTTGATGGACGTAGTTACACCAGCATCTTACATTGCAAACAGCAAATCCTCCTACCAAAATTAGGGAGGCATATAGTTTTAATATTCACTTACATATATAATATCCTTTATGTTGGCATAAGGGAGACTGCCCTGTGTTTAACCCCTTTCCAGCTACCAAACCTAAACTCTACAACATCTGTGTGGTCAGCTTGTAAAACTAACAAAATTTCAGCCAGCAAAGCACATAGTCAGAGTCAGGCGTGTGCGCTTGCCCTGATGAATCAAAATATTCCCATCTTGGAATGAGCCCCCCAGGGACAGCATGGGTGGACATTTGATTTGGATGGCCCAACCCCCAGGGCTCAAGAGGGGAATGGTTTTCCCATGGCTAGTACAGGCAAGGATATGTCTCATCTCACCAGGCTTTTTTCTCATTTTTCTCACAGAATAGTGTAAGCTGGAAGGGACCTTAAAATTCACCTCATTCCAAACCTTTATTTCATGGGCAGGGACACCTTCCACTATCCCAGGTTCCTCCAAGCTCTGTCCAACACCTGGCCTTGGACACTGCCAGGGATCCAGGGACAGCCACAGCTGCTCTGGGCACCCTGTGCCAGGGCCTGCCCACCCTCACAGACAGCAATTCCTAATTCCCAATATCCCATCTGTCCCTGCCCTCTGGCACTGGAAGCCATTCCCTGTGTGCTGTCCCTGCATGCCTTGTCCCCAGTCCCTGTGCAGCTCTCCTGGAGCCCCTTCAGGCCCTGGCAGGGGCTCTGAGCTCTCCCTGGAGCCTTCTCTTGTGCAGGTGAGCAGCCCCAGCTGTGCCAGGCTGGCTCCAGAGCAGAGGGGCTCCAGCCCTGGCAGCAGCTCCGTGGCCTCCTCTGCACTGGCTCCAGCAGCTCCACGTCCTTGTGCTGTTGGAGCCCAGGGGAGGGTGCAGTGAATTTCCCCTCGTAGCCCCTTCTACTGAATCCTTTTCCAACGAACAGCCTTGGAATGGCTGCCAGCAGCCAGGAGCACCAGCACTGAAATGGTGATTTGAGCTTGCAGGGCTGTGTGACAGGATGAGCTTGGGATCCTTGTCTCCCTGTGCCACTCACCACACAGAGAGGTTGCTTGAAGAATGATTTTTCTTTGCAGACCTTGGGTTTCATGGTTTGAGTCTGCTCTCTTGACATGAGCTGCTGGAGTGGAAGGAGAGTGACTACAGCCAAAACGTCTTCATAACCCAGACTTTGAACATTGCTTGAGAGCTCTGCTCTCAAAATAATGCATAAAAATAGAAGCAGGGCCACAAGCTTAGCTATTCCCAATGTGCACAAAAGGATGGGAGAGTGCCAGGAGCCAGCCTGCGCTGCCTCTGCCCTGCCTTCAGCCTGGCTTGTTTTCTCCCACCTCCCCTGACTGGCTTTTCACTGCTGTGAAAAGGAGAGACATACCCCCAAAAGAGCAAAGTGTGTTTGTTATTGACCCTCGCCTGGAAAGTGTATGAAGAGGGATCAGCTCTGTTTGTTTGTACCCGGTAATGATGTCAGGAAAAGGTTTTTTTTTTTTCTCCCCGAGTCTGGTTTTATCCCCTTTGTTGGAAGTGCCTTTGGTGAGTCTCACACCCTGGTGCTGTTAGCAAAACAATTAGGTTAACAGTGCCTTGGCTCCAACTGTCTGTCAAAGGCTGAATTGCAATGCAAATTAACTCGGCTTTAGCTCTTCAAAGCCAGCTGGGTTCAGGAGAGGTCCCCAGAAACCCCCGTGAGAATGGAGCTCTGGGGCTGCGGAGGGTGGGCTCGGCGGGGTTTTACATCCAGGACCTAATGGGTTTGGCAGGAGGGGTGCAAAACGCTGCGCAAACACATTATACAAATGTAATGCATTGTGTAAATCCTTTCAGTACTCGAAAGGGGCTTAGAAGAGAGACGGGGAGAGACTTTTTAGTAGGGCCTGAAATGACAGGACAAGGGGTGATGGTTTTAAACTAAATTAGGGGAGATTCAGACTATGTAGAAGGAAAAAATCCTTGTCTGTGAGGGTGGGCAGGCCCTGGCACACGTTTCCCAGAGCAGCTGTGGCTGCCCCTGGATCCCTGGAAGTGTCCAAGGCCGGGCTGGACAGGGCTGGAGCAACCTGGTCTGGTGGAAGGTGTCCCAGTCCTGACAGACGAGGTGGAACGAAATGAGCTTTAAGGTCCCTTCCAGTCTAAACAATTCTTGAATTCTATGACTCAAACATATTTTATTTCTCCTCAGGGATTAACAGTGCCCTTCATGCATTTCAGGACAGGTTTCTGGCCCAGGGTGACATTTGAGCAACACATCGAGAGCAGGGCAGGCTGTGGGTATCACCCTGCTTTCCAAGTGTCCCTTCAGCCCAGGTCCTGTTCCCATACTTATCAGCTTCATTATGCTTATTTCTGTATTTTCCATATGGGCACATACATATGGTCTGTTTAAACAAGTTTGCAGGGTTAATTGGAAAGCAGTTCTTTATCAGTTATTTAATATTTAGCACTTCTGGGGCAATTTTCACCTGCAGAGATCACAAAACCAGGCAAGTGCTGAAGGCCCAGCTGTACCTATGGGAAATCTGAGGTGTCAAAACCTGGGTCCCTACTCACATGGAAAGGCACGTGTCCAAGGTCACCTGGAGAACCTATGGCAGCCTAAAAAATTATATTAACTCCTAGACCCCCTTCCTGTCCTCCACCTCTTCACAGCATACAGCACATTGTGCTTTTTGTCACTTCCTTCATGACAGTAATCACAGCTGTCAGTGCTGAGGCAAGTGGAGTTACAGAGGGAAAAATAAAAAAGGAGATTTAAATTTGATTTACAACAGCCTGGCAAGTTTGGAAAAATTAAAATGTATTATGTATGGATTAATGGACATGTCCAACATGTCTTTCACCAGCAAATAGTAAATGAGAAGAAAGACTTCTCCCCCCCCC